>JABSTT010002509.1:0-43228 GCA_013339685.2 Hyalomma asiaticum | reverse complement strand
ACGAACGAAGAAGCCTCGGCGTGTATGTGGTCGCGTAGGAAGTGTTCGCGTACTTTCTGCGCCGTCGTTGTGTTCTTGAAGCATCACCTCCGTGCTTAGCGTGGAGTCCTGAACGAATGGTTCGCCTATGTTGCTAGTATTTGCCCACTACAGTGCCCGAGAACCGAACGCAGCGGCAAGCACCTGAACGAAAGCCCACATTTTTCAAGCCGCAAATGATGCATGTGTTTGTGTACCGAGCTTGTATTGTGACCGAACGCAGCAACAAGCATCTAATGAAAGCGCACATATATGCGAAACCGCAAATGTGTGTGTACGCGCGCGTGTGTGTTTACAGAATACTGAACTTCGATAGCATAGTTCGTCCATCGTGGAATTTGCGCTGCGGACGTGTAACATCTGGCATATTAGGAGCTGCAGTCACCTGCGTTGAAGCTTGCACTTTGCATCACTACACTCTAAAATGGCAGCCGTCGTTTACATTATTAATGTTTTTAGACTACTGCGAAGCAAAATTAATACGTTGCAGTGCATGAACGGGCCCACGGAGCACATGAAATGTGCTTCAGCTTTGTAGTTTAAATGACAGAGTGATGCACTTAAAGTTTTGATGCACCAGTTTTAATGTTACTTGCTCCTTTTTACTGCATTCATTGACAAATAAGTGCCAATAAAGTCCTCAGTGGTCAGTGTAATGTGCTATTTCTGAACAGAATGTATATTTGAAAATACCATGCCTGCTTTTACTACCACAGAAGGTTTGTGTACAAAGGGGCAGAAATTAATATCAAAGGAGCTCAACGTGTTCCTCACGCATCATGCACTGTGTGTTCAGGTTTGGCAGCTGTTCCTCTTCGTATTCTACTTCAAAATTTCCCCGAATTCGAGAGGGTTTTTTTATTCTGTGGTACATCTTCAATTAAGTGTTTGTTAGAATTGATAAACGAAAAGGTTTTGTATGACAGTCACTTGTGTAAAGGAAACCGTACTGTATTGGCCATTAGGACATATGTCGCTCGTAGGCACAGAGTGCTCGTAGGATACCAGGTTTTGTCACATGATCCAAGTCTACCTCCATGGAAACACAAGCATTTTCGTTGTGCGGTCGTGGCTTCCTGTGCTTATAAAGAAAGTGCTTCTTCTTTTGGCCAGTACGAGTGCTTCCCCTTGTTCTTGATTCCATTACACAAGGAACTGGACTGGTCAACTTAACATGAGCAAGCAAACAATTATGGGGGCCTCCAGTGACACCTTCGTGTAAGTGCTTGAGAGTCGTGACCCATAGCCGTGCAGCTGACGCAATAGAGGGTGATATGACTGGCGATTGATTCTGTGAAATGTGCACTGATAATGAAATGCTTCCAACAATGCATTTCTCGGGCTGTGTGTGAAACTATAGAAACTTCCTGCAGAATAGTAGCACCACCACGTGCACGCCTTGCATTCACTGTCAACAGACTCATGAGAACTGTGGGCAGACTACATTGCCATACATGCTTAGAATGGTGGCAGGATCTGCACTAAAGCATAAGATTAAAAGACAGGTGTCATTACCATTCAGAAGTAAGAACACTTGCATGCTGATGGAGTAATACCTCAAGTGGCCAGGCCTACTGCATACTCATGGTACTCCTATCCAAGTTGGCTGGGATCCATGGGCTACTACTCTGCGAAATTGGCACATTGTGCAGCCGGTAACTGAACGGGTTTGGACCAGTACAATACAGACTGTACAAGTTTGTCGCAGCTTATGTATCGTGTATGTTGCAACCGCACACATTTACTATTGGCATGTTCAATAAATGACGTGCATCTATCTGAACAGCTCTTGAAACAGATTCAAAAGTTGTACAGCGAATAAATTTGCAAACATAATAATCACTGGTGTTCTCCATGCTAAAAACATATATGAGGCATGCTGTAGTTGGAAGGCTCCTGGAATTTCTAGCACCTGGGGTTCATTAACATGCACTCAAAATGCCCAGTACATAGGCCTCTAGCAACTCGTGAGGGGATGCTGCGTTCACCATACAGGTATGGAGTTGTCTAGACTGTGCACACTGGAGTTGTTCTTTTCAAGATAGCTTTGACAAGCAGGAGATTTAAGTCATAATCATGTTGAGCACCGCTGATAATGTATTTATTACAGTGCTGCCAACAGCTGAGCTCTGCGGTAGAGCATCGGACGCATTATTTAAAGGTCGTGGGTTTGGTTCCCATGATGGTAGATTTGTCTTTTTGTCCACTTTAATTCCTTTCTACTTACTCCACAATTACAATACCACAATTAAAAGCTTCAATACCTTCCCTTATGCTTTCCTAAGCTTCATTGTTTGTTGGTGCATTAAGATTTAAACATTGAGTCACACCAACTAAGATGCATCATTGATCAATATAACAAATTTATGTTGTTTTGAATCTGGCCACAGAGCGAGATGTTTCTGGCAAAAGTATGCGATAGGAACTGATTAAGCTGGAAAAAAAAGTATGCGCTTCATCTTAAATATTTGCATTTCAATGCAGGCATGCTGTGCATTTCCATATGCATCTGGTGAGATGCTCACTAAGCAACAAAAAGGAATAAAGAGCCATTTCACCGTGAAACAAATTCAAAACAGTAAAGCCACTTCCATGCCCGTGAAAAAAATCTGTGTAAACATTGAAGCTGGGGCAAGGGTGTCAAGTGAGCTAGTACTGTCATGTAGTGCTATCATTATTACTATCATGTAGCATGGGCTGAGGCCATGGTTGTGGCTAATGAATAGGGGGCAAGTGCGGGTCTGCATATGATAGAGCAATGGGCTAAGGAAAATGATGCGGGCAAAACTGTATCTGCTTCTCCCTTCTGCACAACCCAAGACTTTCTTTCTGGTAGTAGGTTGAGGGCAAGTACAGGTCCCTTCTGCACAACCCAAGATTTGTTCCCTTCTTTACCTCTCCCTCTCCTTGCCTCTTTCATTTTCTTTCTCTTGCTCATAGCAAGCATTGTTGCAATCATAAGTGCAGTGCTGTCAGGTGGTTCACATATACACATGTTCTCCAAGCAAGGTGTATAGCATAGTGGTTATGACACTTGCCTTTAGACCATAAGTACCTGGGTTTGAATGCTGCCTTGCTAGTGAGGTTTTATTTCTTCTCCTCTCCACTTTAATTTGCATAGCTGTGCCGTGCCATTCACAGTCCGAACAGAAGCTTCAACAGCTCTGCTGTTAAAACACCGGTGTAGTTGCATTTAAACATGTAAGAATAAAGAGCGGCATGTGGTAATTATTAATCTGGTATCCCCCACTGCAGGAACTCAGTTGTATCATGGTTTTGGTGTGCGATCAGTTATGCTAAAAGAAGATAGCTTTCAATATGGTGGCACTAACATGATTTGCTGTTCTTTACTGCACTTTTTGTGAGCTTCTGCTCTAACACTGCGGTCAGCGACATGTAGAAAACGCATCGCCAAATGCTTTCAAATATAGCACAATTTTATTCACCATCTGGCCACGTCAGTCGGGGCCATGGCACTGTGGTAGTATCATTGTTATTGTGCCCGACTGCTGACATGACAAAAGCGAGTTCGAATCCAACCACAGTACTTCTTCTTTTTTTTTTTTTTTTAATGGAGGCAAAAATGCTAGAGGACCCTGTACTGTGTGTTTTCAGTGTGCATTAAGTAAACCCATGTTTCAAAAACTTTAGAGCTTTTTTACTTTGGCATGCCTCGTAAACATGTCATGGTCTTGACTTGCGAAACACCACAGTTATTATTCACCTTGGGCCAAACCCGTGTAGCTTATTACTCACAAGTGCTTTAGGCCATTAGCATCACGCACTTACCCCTGATGATGAAGAATCATACCACAAGGTGTTTTTGTGAATGTGCCGTGTGATTCTTGTACTATCTCTTATCATGCTGCAGTGTTCAGCTTGCACAGCTGCCGACATATCATGTGCTTTGTGTTGTTATGTTTGTAAAACAAATGCTTCAATGGTCTGTGACAGAATAGTCCTTAAGTTAACTGTATCTAAACCTTTGTATAAGTCATATAAAATCAAAATGTGTTTATTAAGACATAATTACGCAAATGCATAGACAATACTTAGTCTAATAGCCATGTGGCTAGTAGCTGGTCCAACATAGAAATTAAAAAGTTAGCGACGCACTTGATTGGTCAGGCAATGTTAAGTTTTATACAATGGAAGTTGTAATGATTTACATATGTACAATGGAACAAGGTTTTATAATTCACAAGATAAGAAGAGGCATTTACAAGGAAGGTTAAAGTTATGCACACTTTGTACTTCTAGAGTCACAGTTTTCCAGGTCACCCCTCCGAGGGACTCTAACATTCGTTCACCATAAACAGTGTTAGAGGAAGGCTTTGACATAAGGTAGCTTGCCTGCCTAGTGATTGTAAGTCGCAAGTTGAATATGGTGTTTGGTAGTGAAAAGTTCGTATGCAGCATTTTATGAACTAGAACATCTTGTAATGTCAGTGAGTCACCTGAGTAAAGTTACGCTGTGCTATGGAGCATACATTAAAGCTTTTGTTAACTCAAGAGCTTGTGGTGGATTATTCACATATAAGGAAAAGAGAATGGGATCCAAGACTGATCCTCCTGGCACTCTGCATATGACATCAATCAAGGCAGAGTGATATTCGTTAATTACTGCTTGCTGTCTGGGTACATGGAAGTAGCTCTGGAGAAATTTAGGCGTGTTTGTGTCAACACTACAGGATACGAGACTTTCGAACAGCCTGGCATGACAGATTGTGTCTAACATCTTTCTTGCAGCAAGAAATATTGACACTGCAGTGTCTTTCTTGTTGAGAGTGGTGTAACGAATTGTGATAGTGTTGAAACAGCATTGGGGTTCTGATAGATTATGCCTACTGAAGGTGTATCGGTCTGTTGTACGCAGTATTTTAGATTATGGGTGTGTTGTTTACGGCTCGGCCAGAGAATCCTACATTCGGCATCTGGACCCCGTACACAATCTCTGTCTCCGTTTGTCCAGTGGAGCTTATAGAACATCCCCGGTGCAGAGTTTGTACGTAGATTGCAATGAACCTCCGCTATGCCAGCGCCGCGTACTTTTAACCCTCTCTTATGTTTTAAGGATCAGGTCACAATCTCACGACATGTGCAACGACATCACCACGCAATGCCACTCACGCTTACACTATTCTAACAGGCCACACTTCATCAAACCATTGATTTTACGTTTTGAAGAGTATTGCCGCACATACAGTATTTGTAATGACGCATTCAATGTCGCCATGAAACCGCCGAGACTGCCACCATGGTCTGATCTGACGCAGCTGTGTGATTTTTCACTGACTCATCTTAAGAAACAGAACACCGCACCAGAACACATAATTCAAGAATTCCGCACACTTCAGGACAAATACAAAGGATATACAGAAGTCTATACAGATGGTTCAAAAACAAAACATCATGTAGGCATTGGGATTGTGACAGAGGAAAGCGCTGTCAGTGTTAGAATACCTGAGTTCATGTCCATCTTCAGCGCTGAAATGTATGCCTTATGGGAAGCAGTACAAAAAATCATCACCAAGAAACACCGACAAGCAATCATATACACTGATTCATTAAGTTCATTAAAGGCGCTACATTTAAAATCCGAATGCGAACCTTTACTCGGTGATATCTTACACATGATTATCTCATGTAACCAGGATGTGACTATCCGTTTCTGTTGGGTACCAAGCCACATAGGGATACCAGGCAACGAAAAGGCGGACGAATGTGCGTCTTTAGCTGCACAGAAATCGGTAAAACGAATAAATTTTCCCCTTAAAGACAGTATGCGTAATGTTTGTTTAGCATTGGTATCAAAATGGCAGCAACAGTGGGACTCCTGCACGAGCAACAAACTCCATCTGGTGAAGCCCATAGTGGGCGAATGGAGGTCGTGCCGTCACCAAGAACGGTTCATTGAGGTTATACTATGCCGACTCCGCATTGGGCACACTCACCTCACCCACAATTTTTTGCTTAGAAGGGAACACTTGCCGGAATGTGAAAAATGTCAACAGCCATTAACAGTTATACATATTCTAATCACGTGCCCATACATTGAAACAGAAAGACGAAAACATTTCAGAGCACTATACGAACATCACATACCGATGCACCCGAATCAAATTTTAGGAGATGATTCACCTGTTCCATTGTCCAATGTTATCGATTTCCTCAAAGAAAGTGGATTCCTACATAAGCTTTAGAATTACAAATACATATACTGGTTATCACTAAGTACCTGGTGTTTGGCGCAGCTTAGCCTCAGTCGCTCTTGCGCCATTAAACCTAATTTAACTAACTAACTAAATCTACCTGCACTGAAGCCACGCGCTGTGGTGGGCAGATGTTATTTCTTTTAAACAAATGCATTCAATTGTGGCACAATGAGTTTTTCAAACAGGGTGTTCACTGTACTAAGAATGGTTATTGGCCTGCAACTACCAGGATGTTTCAGATCACCAGTTTTGAACACCGGAAAAACCTTTCTGACTTGCAGAACATTTGGGTAATACTTGCTAAATATTGCGTGATTAAACACATGGCAAAAGGGGGCGTGCACAAAATGTCGGTGTTGTTTTCCAGGATTCTAACCTGAATACCGTTGATCCTGTATGCCTTATTCACAGAGAGAGAAGCGACTTTATTGGCACCCGTCAAATAGATGATGGGGTAGAGGTGGCAGCCTAAACCCACGCTCACCCTCCCTAACCGTCGACCGGGATCCCTTGGGATGCGGCGGCGGTCAGGGCGAGACCGATGACTTGCCGTTGAGCATTTTCTTCTTCGTTGAGTAGCAAGGACTCCCAGGATTCTCTGCATCTATCTGGCTCATCAAAGTTAGGACAGGTCCAAACCATGTGAACTAAGTCCGCTATACTATCACAATGCCTACACCGAGGGCTATACACCGAGGGATGCCATATGCTCAACAGTTGTGGGTTCGGAAATACCCCTGTTTGTAACTTTCTGCACATAACTTCCTCGCTTTTGGAAAGGTTCTTACTTGCTCTCGGGTAAGTCTTACGCCCCAGCTTATAGATAACTTTTGTACTCTATATTATATTTCAGTAGGTGTTACTTTCAATAGATCTTTCAAGGCTGATTGAGGAATCTGTAAAGGCGGGCTGTTTGTATATGTTATCACCAATTTTCGAGAAATGGTCATTGAAGTTATTAGCGATCTGAGCAGATACATTTTGCTGGGGGTAACATATTGTTCATCTTCTAGGGGTGATCGAATATTCGAACTTTAGAATATTTATTCGAATAGCACTTGTTCGATTCAATTCGCACCGAAATTTTACCATTTGCACTATCCAAAGCTTGCAATTCTGGGGCACAATATGCTACGTCTGATGACAAGTGTCCCATTCCCGCCTATAATACTCTTCGCTGCTTAAGATTCGTGTCCTACAGCTAAGCTAACACTCACATGCTACAGCGAAGTTAACTTTCACATGCAGAGTTCTTTGATGGCCTGTTCCTTAGGACTCGACTGTTATTTGTGTAGGGTCGACATTGTGGGAGTACTGTAGTCATGCAATAAATTTTGTTTGCCCAAGTTTAGCAGCACATTTTGCTATAATTTAACATTGCATTTAAAAAATATTCAAACATTATTCAAAATATATTCTGCTCAAATATATTCATTATATAAGATATTCTATTCAAAATATATTCATTATTCAAATATATTCTATGCTACTTTGTGTCACATGCTCTGGGAACGCGGGTCGTTGGGCCCGAAGTTCACCAAGGAAGAGTGGGACGTTCTCCTGCGAAGTCCCCTCTTTGAGGACTAAATCCTGGCTGTCCAGCGCGTCCATGAGCGTGGCTGCAGGCTAGACCTATCGGTCCTGTCATGGGATTAGCCGGGTGCGCGAGTTATCGCGCTTTGCTGGACCAAATAAAAGGTTTTTCACTCAGGGAGTTCGTGCATTTGCTAGCAGACTAATTGGAAGTCGAAATTCTCCTTCGACCAATCAGCGGAGGTCTGACTCTTCTGACGTCGCCAAAAACCACAATGTTGTCGCGGTTAACTTTGGTATGCCGGAAATGGCCGGGCGAGGCGCATGGGATTGTTTTTCGAGTTTGTGGCGCGGCGGCGGCGCGTAGCGCTACCGCATTTGACAATGTTCGTGGCGCCATTCTGAACTTGATGCGCGTGTTAACTTGAAATGTTCAAAAAAAATGTCGGGGCTGGTTTAGGGGCCCTTTAAAAGCAGGTTCTCTGTTGCCGTAAGGGCAGCGACGCTTGTCAGCGTCGACTGCATATAGACCTTTTCAATAGAGCACTCCTGGGCGCCGCCATGAAGTGCCGCTAGCGACGTCTAGCGGTGGCGCCATCTTGGGCTGTTTGCTCGCCGGGCTCTCCGTGCGGGCGCATGCATTCGTTGTGTGTTTCAGCAAGATCTTGCTTTCGCTCTTTGTAAACATCAAGGAATCGTTAGATAGGTTCGTTTGTAAGTATGTGGGATCTGACTGATTAGCAGGACAGTTGCCATCGGCATTGTTTCGCATGCTATTGCGTGGGCAAAGGCGGGATCAGCAGGGCCGGTCGGTACCAGTAAAACTGGGAAACCGGGAACATTGTCGCCTCTTCTTCGTTTGAGTTTCTGTTGTAAGGTTGCTCGTCTCATAATAAAAATACTGTTGCTTTCGCTAACAATGGTGCCACTCATTAAGGCGAGAGCCTTAATGTCTCAATTAGAGTAACCTTAATGTTTCAGTCACCTGAAAAGAGGGTGGTGCCAAAATTATGGAAAATTATCACAAGAAACGATGCCTTGAGAAATAAATGACTAATCACGTAACATATGTCAAAGGAACCCTTAATTAATGCGGACATGACTTGGGCATAATCAACATGATAGCCAGGCTTTAAGTCATGCTCATGACTATAACTATGAAAGTCAGCATGTCCATAAATCAACGATTGAAAATCGCTAACTAATGTTTGCAAGTCACACAAGGTAGGTTAGACTGGTTACGATAACGAGAGTGCACCGTGATAATTATCAAATCACGATTAAAGAATGACCTAATTTTGCAGAGCATGTTATTAATGACACATAATACAAGGAAAAGCTTGAAACTGTAAGAAGGCGGTCGAGATGGGTGTCAAAGGAAAGGTGAATCAAAGTAAAGGTGCACAGCGCTGAAAAGCGCCCGCACCAGCGAAAACGCAGCGGCTGCTACGGTAGGCGCGCCTGGCGGATGCTTACCATGCGAAACCAAAACTCCCGACGACAGCGCCACCGCATCTTCGTGACGTAGGCCCGGTGGAATAGGTCCCACCGGCCTACGTCACGAAGATGCGGTGGCGCTGTCGTCGGGAGTTTTGGTTTCGCATGGTAAGCATCCGCCGGCGCGCCTACCGTAGCAGCCGCTGCGTTTTCGCTGGTGCGGGCGCTTCTCACCGCCGTGAAATGAAGAAAAAAGTGTTCTACCGATGGCCTGCGCCGTGGGTTGGTTGCTCAACAACGCACAAGATATGTGCGATAGGTTTTTATCGGTTTCTTGCTTGTCTTAAAGGAATACTGACATGATTTTGCGGCGGATCAAAATTTACATCTTTCGTTTTATAGCCATGTATTGTTAACGCCCTCCGCACACGGAAGCCGGGAAACACGTACAAAATATTTTAGTTTGTTTTTAAAGTTTTCGTCTCCCAGCACTGCAAGCCAGCCCCAGCGCAATGGACACTACGATGACGTATGAGCACAGTTTATTAAAAATCCCCGAAATCGCTGTCAGAGTCGCTGGACGACTGTGAAATTGTCGTTGTTTGCGTGCCCCACGTGTATTTGACCACAGACGTCAGAGTTACAGCGACGCTATCGCGAATTGCTGTCCCTACGTGACTCAGACGTACGTCCGACTCGTTTGACACGTCACTAGGAAACCGCCCCCTCGAAATCAAAACCAAAAGTGGGCTTTTAAGGAAGCCGTATTAAAAATATATTCATTGCCTTGCGAGGCAGCCATGATATTCTCTTTGGGGTTCTCCACGCCAGTGCTTTCATTTACAGCAATAATACGAGAATGTCAAAAATTCGTGTCAATACTCCTTTAAGGAAAGGGACGAACCTGTAATGCCGGCTGTTTGGCGCATCGGTTATGCGCCAAACATTTTCGTCACGACTAAGCATATGTGTAATTATTTAGCGTTGGTGCGGCTTGTTTCATTTGATAGAAATAGCATTGTCACAAGTTTGTCAAGTGTAATGCTCGACACCAAGTTTCTTGGCATAAACAAAGTGCGGACACAGAGCGATGACGCTTACTGCAGAGCGCGCACGACGTCAACTTAGCTCGATGTGTAGAAGTAATCGCGGTCGCCGTGTATTATTGAAGTGCGGAAGCTATACATACGTCATACGAATTTCATTCACTCAAATGAAACAAATATATATGAGCTTAATCCACGTAGCCGGGAGCGAAAGGCCGATTACAGCGACGCTTTTGCAAATTGCTTACGGCTGCGATAGCATACATACGATAAGTGTCTTTGGCAATGCTGTAGTGGTTATGATGCGCTTTAATTCTTTTTTCGATTGTCGGACTGCTCGAATGAACTACACACTTGAAATTTGCCGCGTCGTTACAGGACTTCACGCCTTCACGATCGGAACTGAGCGTATGGGCAGAGCCGCAAGCCGCGGTTATGCGCCTTGCTGGCGGTTATTTGAGAGCCTTGTCCTTGGCACGTTATTGCTTTTTTGTGTGTGTGCATTATCACAGCCGTATTTGCATATGTAAAAGCGTCACCAATATCGCATGCTTGAGTACATAGTCCGTTACATTCGTTTTTGCGCAAGGATTTCGTGTAGGGATTAGAGGCTTTAGGTCCGACACAGTATTTTAGCTGATGCATCTTCAAGTCGCATTTAAACAAGTCTCGCCGTTGCAAGTGGTCTCGCCATTGCGCTAGTTACCGAATTAAAGCATACGCATGAAGCGATGCCGACATGATAGCTCGCGATCATTCGCATCACGTGGCAAGGTGCTTGTCCTTTCGATCAGTTTCTCACATCTTGTCATAGTTGGGCGTCGGCGCATTCTTTTCTACATTCATTGAATGCTTCCTACAGAGCTAACGCAACTTCATCTCACGCGGCTGCCCCTCGCAAACTGTTGTAAACACGCCGTCGGCGCTCCGACGCCCCGTGCTCGGAGGCAGCTTTCGCACACGCTTCGCCGGCGGCGGGGGCGTGACCGTGCAGGGCCGCGGCAAGCGGTGGGCGGGGCCTCCGCGCCGCGACGTCGACACAAGCCCCGGTTATATCGCCAGTGCCTACCACTGGTTACCAACATGGAATAGGTCTATAGACCACTGTGGCGGGGCAATGCTTGCGTTACCGTTGGCGTGTTACGCACGCTAAATTTTTGTGGAGCGCTATTTGACCGTCATTTTAGTATTGCGTAAACACACCGATCCGTCGCGAAGCGCAGAACTTCGCTGCGCCGTCTGTGTGCAAGTAGTGAAAGCAACCATGCATCAATTCCAAGCCTTGGCAAGAGCCTACACTGTGCTTGTTTCTCTTACAGGCGTTTTCTCTTACGCGCGATCACATGCGATGACAATATGTCATCGCCAGTGCTGTCGGACATGCATGCGCAGTGACACTAAATCGAGGCACTTATGACAAAACCACCAGCCTAAAATCTGCGCCTCACCGCTGCCCGACGAGCGCTTCCACTGGCGCTTTCGCTACATATGCAGTGTGTGAAACCACGAATCGACATTAAACACAACGCTGTCACACTCCGTAGCTCATTACCGAAGCAAGAACACCCGAAGCGGAGATCAGCAGCACTATTTGTTAGTCAGCTAGTCGCACAAGGCAGCAAGACGACACGATAGATTCGAAGCGGCCAGCGGTCTAAAAAACTTGGCGATCGTTTTGCGTCTCCGCTAAATTCTAAAAATAGCGAGCGAGAGCTAAACGAAAAGCTGGAATAGCGTGCTACGCATACGCTAAATCTTCGCGTTTAGCGGGGAGCAACTTGCACTGTAAATATTAAAGCTATATTATAGCAGAAAACAGCAACCGCAATGATACAGCGTGGTGGCGCTGCGTTTACTGCAATGCGCATTAGCAGAACGTAAGCAAAGCCGGTGCTCTTACGTACGTACAGTTTACCACAAAAGTTTACGGACGACGCGAGTGCGTGGCCAAGAATCTCTCCAACACTTCCGCTACGTCACCCGAGATCGACAGCCGCGCAATCGACAGGGCCGAGGCGACGGGTCATCATCGCGTGTTCCGCGGAGCTGACGCAACCCCCCCCCCCCCTTCCCACTGCGATGCTGCACCTAGCTTGCTTCTCAGACCATGGTCCTTTGTCCGCTGGCCGCGGCTCTCCGGAGGAGTAATCGGCTGTCACGCCATCTTTGTTCACCATGGCCACTGCGGGGGGAGGGGGGGACTGCCCGCACACTTCTGGTAACTGCTTCGCGCTCGAACCCAACGCCACTGAAGTCATTATTGATGTATGACTGGATCACATTGCAGCACCACGTTGGTAATTCGTTTAATTAGTTTGCAGTGACACTGCTCTGCCTTTGTGATAATTTCTTATGGTATTTCGACATTTGTAAATAAAGTAGCTACTGATGATGTGTTGTAGCTAAGCGCTTTGAATATGAATGTGCAGGGGGATTTTTCGCAAGAATGTACTAATGTTGATTTGTAAACTCTCCAAGTTATCCCAGTTCATCTTCAGGTGTTTGAAGTGTCATTATTTGACATAATGTGGTATTAAATACCATTGCGACTGTGCTTGTTTTATTTCTCTCATTTGAAGGGGATCACCTGTGACCTGAGTGATCACCTGTGTGAATGTTTAAAGAAACTATGTGTGTGTTCAAGTAAATATTTGTCAGGGAATTTGGCACTGCAGACAATCTTTTGCAGTCATTTCACCGTGCTTCAACAGCTACGTATTTTTTTTTGCGTTTCTTGAATATAATGAGAAAGTGCAAGTGCCTTTGCCCTCACTTGGCGCAACGGCGTCTTTTGACTTGCCTAAAATGACTACCTGACTCTCCCCGTCAGTAGTCTTCTGACGTATACTCCGTATAGAGTCATCTGACGCACTTAGAGTAGTAATTTTGCCGGGCCATTTGACTCATTTGGTATGGTTACCTTGCCCTATCGTCAAGAGTCAAGTGATTTTCTCAGCAGTGGTCGTATGATACTTTACTTAAGTGTCGTAGCGCTCTTCGCAAGAGAGTCAATGTACTCTCACTGTGCAGCGACCCTCCAGCGAAGAGCTGATGTGTATCTATTAAGAAAGTGATGTATGGGGCAAGTCCAGACTCGGCAAAAAGAGTAACATGTACCTTTTTTTTCTTAAAGCGCAGGGCATGCTGTCAAGGCTTCCATGACCGCTGCCGGGCCAATTTGCTTCTGCACAGTACACCGTATGCTTGGTCGCGAGGTGGTTTCCAGGCAACTCGGTGAATGGCCTAAAGCCGCCAGACAACACCTCGACGGGGGCAACGCACGTCGTGATCTCTTGAATGTTGCAGGCATCGTCTCAATGTTGCTGATGCTATGTGGCTTCGTCGACTTAGTGCACCCGCACCATGTCCTCGTCTTTTTTGGACAAGCTGTTGTTCGACGAGAACAGGCACAACGACCTGACCAAGTCGTGGCTCAAGGTGGGCAACAACTGTCGTGTTAGGCGCAGTATGAAAAGCCCTTCGGGTCACAGGGAAAAGTATCAGGCCACCCGCATTGAACCACTGAAAAAAAACAAAACATGGTGCCGAACCCCGGGCCAAGTCGGGTGCCGAACGAAGCTATGCCCGCGTCAGAATGTGTGGATGCACCAGCACCATACAGACAGTAAGTCACGGGTCTATTCTGTTTAGCCAGGATAACAGGGACGCACCTATTTCGCGATCGGTGACGCGGACAAGTCCCTGCTTGAGCCGGAGAAGAGTTTGAACGACGTATTCAAGGCCGGGAGCAAAGTGCTGTTCGACGCGCTGCGAAACGCCAAGCCCGGCTACCACCTTTTTCCGAGTGGTACGAGGCACCTAACGTGAGATAGGTGCAGTGCACTCAGTCTGGTAGGTCGAGCGACAGCGGGGACGAGGCTTTTCTGTCGGACCACGATATCGCGGCACTTCTCATCGATATGCCAAGGAATTCTCCGCCTGGAGGAAGCTATCGGGCATGGGGGCACATGCTGCCCGACCTCGAAGAACGTGGGCGTCGTAAATGCCTTTGACCAGGAGGTCGTCATCAAAGTGGCAGTCGGCGTGGCATACTGCCATGGGGAGAAGCTCGGGTCGTTCGGCGAGCTGTCAAAGGACTGCGCTCTCCAAGGACGCCTATAAATTATTGCGTAGATTCATTGCGTTATGCGTAGATTATATAATTGTATTCGTTGTTTGGATTGTTTGATTGACGCCTTCAAAGGACTTTTTGCGTATGTTTTTTGCGTATGTTTCGCCGTAGGACTCTTTCCGTTATTTAGTTTGTGTCGATTCTCATAACTGATTTAATATCGTGGATTATTTTATATGTAAACATGGCTGTCACAAAATAGTGCCTATTTCGACGAGAAACCCGGCCTCGAACTAGAGGAAAGGCCCAAAACAACAAGAAAAGTGGCACGCACGGGGGAGGCGCCGAAGGTCACGCCGCGTCTCCAAAAGGGGAGAATGTTGTGGAACCTTTCTTATCGCGGCAAGCGCGCGCGTGACAGATGTAAGGAGAGAGAGGAGGCGGAGGGTACACACTGACGCTCCTCGCGCAGTGAGAGAGAGAAAGAGGCACCGCCCCAACGAGGGACCTAGAATGGGTGGGAACCTTTGAGTCACGTGGGCCCCGCCGAACTTTCTAGCGCGCCTTCCCAGGGCTGTATAAGCAGTCGGACACGGGCCACAGTAGGAGAGTAGAAGAGTTGCAAGTAAAAGCAAAGCAAGAAGTCGTGCGCTCAGACGCCGTTCCACGAGCCAGCTGACAAGACATCTGCAAACTTCGAATTGAGAAGACGCCCGAGTGACTTGGTGAATAGGACTCTTTTGTGTTTTTTCTTTGTTGCAGTGCATGAGCTTGTTCGTGTTTGTTGGCTTGTGTGTAACGTTGTAACCCATCTGTGTTTGAGTATGTAAAAGCCGTGTTTGTGTACGTTTTGTGTAACTGCCTATTTGATGAGAATATATTTGTTTTGTTTAATCACCCTTGGCTCTGACTCGGTCTTTGAACCACTGCTGGAGTTTTGCTAGTGTGCTGAAGGGGACCAAAAATCTTATTGTCCAAGCTTTCGTGGGATTATTTCCGGGTGATTATACGCTAGTCCTTGGGATCTTTTCCGGCGATTGCGACCCGTACCTCCCAGCACGGGGTTGGTAACAATGGCCCCAGTGCGGTCTGACTTTGGGCAATGGTTGTATCGAAATGATCACGTTAGAGAATCAGTAATAAAGACTCTTGTAGGGAGCATTGTGGAAGCTTATTATTTATTTATTTATTTATTTTACTTATTTATTTACAGAATAGTGCAGGCCCAAAAATGGGCCGAGGCAGGGTGTAAATGTACTACATACAATGAGACGACGCGAACGGGAGCAAACATTAGGAAGAGTCAAAAATACATATTGGGTAAAAAATAGCTCTAATAAATGCAAAACAAAAGAAAACATGAAAAGAAGGAAGGAAGAAACCATGTAATTACTACAAAGTAGCAATGTGAAGTGTAAACAGCAAAAGTAGCAACAGAGTGAATGTAAAATGTCATACGTTGTTACACACATAAACATGAAAAAAATAAATGAAAAAATTATGAATTCACTGCTATTTATCATAGAACATGAGATAAATAATGAAGGTATAATAGTAAATGAATGACAGTAAGGTCAAATAGTTGCACGTTCTAAGAAATAGGCGTACGATAAACGTGAAAAAGCCAGGTTGTTCCAATCTGTTATGGTGCATGGAAAGAAGGAATATTTAAAAAGATTAGTTCTTGTACGGTAAGGCTTTAAAGAGCCAGGGTGTCGGTGCAGTGTTCTACGAGCTGTAAGGGGTTTTAAATGACTTGGGTCTATAGACCAGAGCACGCCTGTCTCGCACCCAGGCCCCCGCATACCGTCGAAAGCAAACCGGTTTCGAGGGTACACTGTAAATGCAAATAAGCCGAAAAGGGCATATTAAGCGACGCGGCCTCCCTTGAAACTCCCGGCCTGAAGACTGTATTCCCTTTGAGTGGAACAGACATGGATTGAAAATGTTCGCCATCATCCATTGAACTCCCACGTTAAACGTGGGAGTGAAAAGGGCAAAAAGTTCTGATTTTACCTCCTTTGCACGAGGGAGTTTGCAGCAAAAAGGCTCCCTTTAGTGTTAAGGGAGCTTTGTTCTCCCTTTCTGTATACATATACATATATCAAGACACGACAGGAAACAGAACTCCCTTCACACGTAATGTGTTCGCGTGTGCGTGCGTGTGTGATGGCGGCGTTTATTTCTTACCGGCATATGTGCACGCGAAAATGAGAAAACGAGGAACATCTTAATCCGCAAGATTTCCTTTTCTTTCCCCCTTTTTTTCTTTCATTTTTTTTGTTTTTTTGCTCTCTAATCGTGCACACTTCCAAGGTGCTTGTGAAATTCAAGTGGCTCATGAATGGCCAAGTCCAGCTCGTTGACAGCGATCTATCTGCTGTCCTACTGCAAGATCACCACCGATAACAATTTTTGGATGCAGTGCCTTACGTCTTGCCTCAGAATGGCCAGAAGTATTTGCTTGCATGTCCCCGGCCGAGAGCGAAGTGCGTCAGAGAAGCGTTGTTGCTGTTTGCTGCGCCAGCTGGCTGTGGCGACGCCCGCCCTGCAATTCATCGTTTCACGCGCTCCTCTGCGTTTAGAATGTCGTGTATGTAAGTACGTGCCAGAAAACTAGCGTGACCAGTCTAGTTTGTAGGTATCCTGCCGACGCCCTTTTCTTCTCTTCTTTTTTTCTGCACTTTCACCGAACAGCAGATGAACTGCGCCAGCGCAAATATGCAGCACTGCAGTGACTGACTGCCTCGGAGCCGTCGTATCTTCGGGATATGTGCACTACAATGAAATTTGGTTGTTCTAGGTGGTTGTATTGTGCACCAGATGTGTTATTCGCAAGTGTGACCTCCTGTCGTGGCATTGTCCGCAGTGCCACTGATTTAACGAAACCACCTCGATTGCCATCATCTGTCCGCCATTGTTGAGATTTCTGGGGCCCTCCACTACGGCATGCGCCATAATCGTATCGTATTTTTAGCACGTAATGTGCGTCCTCCGCCTCAGCGTTCTCCGCCTTAGCACGTAAGGCGGAGTACGCTTTTGAAACGTTTGAAACTGCGCCTATACTAGTACGTATTATTACCAGCTAGTTGCCTGACCTGCATCTTGTTTTGTTGCGTAGATCACTTTAGCTCTGGCGCTAAGTTTCTGTGCGCTGTTGGCACATTTTTATGTGCTGTTTGTGACAAACGCCGTGCTAGCACATATCGTTTGTTGAGATATAAAAGGAGCGCGCGCCGCATATGGTTCTCGCTGTCAAACATCGCGGTCCCTTCAGCTGCAAGCTTATTTGCATAAAAAGAATTTTCGGCCATAACCGAGGCGTTGGATCATTTTTTTCCCAATGTGTCGATATATGCTCATACCGTTAAAAGACTATCCTAGAATTATTTCCATCATATAGCAGTGTATTTTAGCCCTCAGCAATTGAATATTAAGTAGCATGAGCACCCCGCTGTCCTACGAGCACTTGCGCTTAGTTGTATGGAAAATTTCACTCAGTAGGCCCAGAATTCGAAAGCATGTTATGTGATGCAACTTCAGTTCGTGCATTCAATGTGGCGATTTCAGGTAGTGAAATATTTTCATCATCTATGGAAACATTGAAAGTCGGCACGATGATGTTCAGCCAGTACTGAAGTTGTCAGTACTGAAAAATAAAACTAATGAAACAAATTCACGCAGACCTGCCCATTTACTTGTCGACATGGTTGGTCTTTGGTATGTGGGATGCGTCCGATTAATATTTCTGAAGTGAAGTGGAGGGGCTGACCTATAGCATGTCTGTTTCTGTAATATGAGAAGCTTAAAGCAATTCCACAAGCGTTCTTGTTTCTAAACCTCAGCAGGAACTAATTCTGAATGAACACTTTAAAGAATAAAGTATTTTCAAAATACAAAATCAGATGGCGTTTTTCTTTTGTTTGTTTATTTTAGCTCAACAAGCACTCTCTTAGCATCAGAGGTTTCTCCCTTCCATGAAGTAGAGGGGTCCACCTATCACTGCATTACTTAGGGCTTCTGTGTTAGCTGTTGTTAGTGTATCTAGAACAATTGCTTTTAAAAACATGTGCCCAAAAAATATATAAATTCTTACAAAGCATGTAGTTCTGCATTTCTGTTTGAACCTTTGTTAAGAAAATCAGTTTTATAGTTCTAGTAGCTCATTCATAGCAGCTGCAAGGAGAAGTGCTTCAGATGACCCCTCCCGGACTTTACCACCTGTTTCATAGCAGCAGATTTGAATAATCGTAGTACGTACTCTATTGCTTAGTTCCAGGTTTATAATCTTCACACTAACTTATGTGCTTTAAACTCATAGGGTCGGATTCACATTTTTGTGAAACATATCTAGGCATCAACAGAAAATGCGAATAAATAAATGTTTATTATAAGAGGGACACAAGAATAACACAACCAATCTAAAGGATGTGCTAAACCAGGTACAATGTCAAGAGAACAAAGTCTGCCTATAAATTTCAAGCAGTTATAAAAAATAAATGCAATATACATGTAATGAAGCATTGCCACTTGCATAATTTTGCTAGCAACACATCCCAGTAATGCTGCACCCTTGAATGGCAGTTGGTGCTGTAAAGAGAATGATGGGAACAACTATGTGTGTATGCAGTCTTGTTACACCTTTCGAAATATGCTTCATCATCATTCGCGCCCTTCTGACCAGTGCATACCTTGCTACAGAAGTTCCAAGCCGCAATTTAGTGTATACCAACACCAATTTAAGCGAGCTTCACCTCACTGCCTGAGGTAGATGCATGGATTCCTGATATTCATATACTTCCACCAAGAATGCCTAAGTAAAATAAAAAAGACATAAAAATTAACCCACCGTATGAAAAGGACTGCATGTTAATGTAGAGCATGTATGCACGAAGTCAGGCTGAAACACTGTTCTGCCTGTCTGTACTGCAGCCACACATATAGTAATGAGCTATTTTATTGGCACTGAAGTGATGAGACCAGATTGAGGTTCCTAATAATGACACTATGAGGATATAACCACTGCCCCTTAAATTAACACCATGTGTTTAGTCAAGAGCACACTGAGCGGGACACCACAGCAGAAATTGCAATCAAACAATAACTAGCATGTGAATCGACGGGGTACCACATTTACTTTGGGGCTAAGCTTTAAGTACATTTAACCAGTACATGAATACACAAGTGCATAAATGTCATCACAAAAGTGCAGATGCACATACTGTTTGAGTGCCATTGAGCAGTCGAAGCAAGCCAGTAGAGCCACGTTACTTTTTGGAATGTGCACAAGCTTCAGGTTACCTTGCTTTTGAATGTTCACCTAAGTGGGTGCATGAAAGCAGCTTACACGTGTTATGCAATGGCAAATAGCTAAGTGCATGAAGACCACATGTATTCACTGACACTGCCTGTCTCCAGACTAACCGTGTTCCTGACCCCCCCTCGCAAGATTCCCTGTGACCTAACACGTTATGTTATAATTAAATGTGGCTACCTTCATGCATCGTTTCACTTATACTGTCACGGTCATGGTATATTTAAGTACAATTTACCATCAGCAAATGTATAAGTTCATCAACGTGCATGAGGACAGGCATCTTGTCTCTCTGATGCTGAATGAAAAGAAATATTACAGCTGCTTCAACAAAGAAAATATTTGCTTACTGTTGTATAATGTCACTGTAGCTTAATGCAATACTGCTTCACTGTAGCTGTGTGAATGGGGTTGTATGTGTCAGGCAATCATTTTTTCACAGGCAATTCTGAGGGATCCTGCGATGAGGTTAGTTGCAGAGAAATCAGTTGTGATTGGCCGATTGGTTAAAAAGTGTCTGTTTTCGATCAGTCACTTGTAGCTCAATTTCTCAGTTGTACAACTGCTGTTGTACAGCTTGTGAACCAATCATGTTCACTACAACAGGATGTCTGTTTATCCTATGAGAGTGCGAGGAACAGACATTAATGGCTTGTTAATGAAGTGTGGCAGCTGGCTGATAGAGTGGAAGGTCCGGCTAGTTGGTGATACAATATTGGCATGGTTACACAGCACAAATGGATGAAGACAGAAAAAGAAAAGAGGCCTCCTCTCAGTCTTCTTCCATTAGCGCTGTCCAACCAAGCTGGCTGACCACACCTGCTGGTGTAAATGTGAGTTGATTACTTAAGTCGCTCTCGGCCACCAGTTGCAATTGACGACCTGTGCCAATTGCCAGCATGAGTGCACCTTATCTGTGGTATCACTTGATATGAGTGTAATATTTAGCGGAACAAGAGTGTAGAGAGGCTAATTTTCATTTGCATGAAGTGTATTCCGTTGAGTATCATTTTACCATTAAACATTTGTTAACGTCCATGGTAAGGATTAAACATTCCATGCATCTTAAAGGGCCCCTAAACAACCCCGAGGTCCAAAATTTGTTTTAAAGATATAACTGCGCTCCTGTGCGGTGTGAACATGCTCCCGCAAGAATTTTGCGAATAGGTGCAATAATAGAGAAGTTACACGGGTTTAAGTGACCGCTTGCGCCGGTTTCGTTTTCTCGGTCGGCCTCCCCACCCTTCTCTGCTGAGGAGAGGGTAGGGGCGGCGCGCTGTCGAGACTCCGCCCACTTTTGACACGTGACCTGACGTGTTCATTTGACGTCATTGACGCTTGCGCTGCGGAACCGGTTGCTCCCGTTCTAGAAACGTTGGGTTGCTCCTGCGCTCACGCCGGTGGGATGGCCAGGGGATCTGACAATAGACGTTTCGACCAATCAACGAGATACGACTACGCAAAGTTGTTCGCGGTACGACATGACGACACCTAGGATGCGAGCGCAACTGGTAAGTCGCCGGAAAGAAGCGCGCGAATTGTTTTTTGAAATACGGCGTCTGTGTGGCGCGCAGCGCTGTCATATTCGCAGAATGTGATCGCCGCAACCTTCTCTATGATTGAGTTAGCTTGTTTGGGCGGCTTTGAAAAAAAGTAGGAGCCTGTTTAGTGGCCCTTTAAGGAACTCATTTAGAAGGGTTCAGACGTGGCGCGTCTATACACGAATAAGTTTTTGAAACCAAGGACATTTCAGAGAAACACCAAAGAAAAGAATTATTGTTTCAAATATAGTACACATGTTGCTAAAGCACTCAGACCCAACATGGTATGCCAGCTTGCCTTTGGTTCGCCATTTTTCCGATGTTTTGCCAAGTACATACATATTACCCACGTTTCATTTCGTCACATGAAAGGCAGGTCATGTTAGTCTAGTGCCCTTTAGCAAAATGTTTTGCACTATTTATTTTATCTTGGCCTCTGAGGTTCATCACACAAATAGAATGCAAAAGTATTCATTAACAGGTGCTTGAAAACATAAGCATACAGAGTATGGCATTCATTCATGTACGTGCTTCTTTTTGCCCAACACTCAGCATGAAAAGGTATGACGCGTATACAGTTAAGCTGCAGTTCCAACTGTATCTGTAAACATGACTGTATGTCTAAGCTTAATTCACTCATTCTATAGCGGTGTTCTAGACACGACTCTTTACGCTGCCAAGGTTTGAGGAGACAACAAGAACAGACACACCGTGTGAAGCACGCACTGAAAACTCATTATTTTGTGTCAGGCAAGTGCTTACGTAGGACCACAAAAAATCTCAAGAGTCATATACATACAAACTAGCCCCCATTGCCGCTCTACTACCGTGCTCTAGAATTGACTAATATAACCAAGCTGCACATACATGGCTTAAAGGGGCACTGACACGAAAATTTTCGTCTGCTGTTTTTTCGCTGCAATACGTAGCTGGGGACCTGTTAGCCATGACACGGCACATCAATTGCTCCAGCGCGCGTCAGATAATTATTTGCGGCCTGTTTATTACCCACTAGTTTCAGTTTTGGTTTGGGAGAGCTCAAAAAACGACAAGGCGCCCGGTGAAACTGGCGCCATCTAGCGCTCGAAATGGACGAACGAGTTCGACCACGTGAGCACACATAACTGTGACGCACTTCCGCACGACAACCGCCGCGTGCTCGTTTTCGTTCGCCTGTCGCACGTCCTGCGCGTTGTTGTCGCTGTTGCTGTCATCGTTGTTGGGTGGCAACTATTTTCTTGAGGTCTGGCGTCGCCGGCAGCCTACTAACGCAGCCGCAGCGAATAAGCAATGGCGGCTATGACGTCATCATTGCTAGCTGCACTCTCGGAGCTCGGCTGCCGTGGTGACGTCGCGGAAGTTGGGGGTCCCCTTCAGGTCACCTTTGCTGCAGAGTTCTTCAATCCAGAGTTCTTTGATCATACCAGTTACCAAACTCCCCATAGGCCCCATGTATCAAAATCCGGACACGCCGAGTGCCAAAACGGCGGAGGTTAGCAGATTGTCGCGCCATCTGTCGACACAGAAACTGACTACTAAATGGCAGGTTAGTGCGTTTTGTGTTACGGAGCACAGAAAGCTCCGCCGCGTCAATGAAGCGAACCTTATGGATTCACACAGAACATCCGTCAATTTCACCGTGGTTCTGGCGGCACTGGCGTCTTCTGCAGAGCAAGGAAATTCACTGACCTTGTGCCGTCGCTTCTGCTTTTGCACGGACACTGAGGGTTCACGAAGCGTTTTCTCCGTGCTAACTGCTCTCACGAAAGAAGCAAGGAATCGTCTGTTCGGCTGCCGAGGCCGCTGGTGAAAGAACAAGAAAGTTATTCGAACAGCGGATGATTTTCGGTGAATAAACAATTATTTTTCGTCTTTAAATGTCGATGTGTCATTGGGAATCCAGCACAAAGCGCGCACCAGTGGAATTCAGTTCACACGACTACAGCATCGATGTGTCAACACAGCAGCAGAAGGCCTTTAATGCAGAGCGTGTCGTCTGCAAGCGAAAAAGCGTATGGTGCAAGTCGACGATCCGAGTGCAGGCGAATTGCAATGTAAGGCGTCTCTGTCTCTCGCTGCTTTCTTCTGCCCCTCTTTAGCCGCGTGATAAGAGAGCCATTAGCAACTGTTACGGTGCTCCAACGTTTGTGGCCGCCACTTTCATGCAATAAACATCGCCTCCGAGATTCAGTGAGTGTAGCGTTTTCAGTTACGGCTCCCAGATGGGGCGACAATCTGCTAACCTCCGCCAATTTGGCCGTCGGCTTGTCCAGATTTCGGAACGCAGTTTGGCAACTGGTATGATTGAAGAACTCTGCTTCAATCATACCAGTTGCCAAACTGCGTTCCGAAATCTGGACAAGCCGACGGCCAAATCGGCGGAGGTTAGCAGACTGTCGCCCCATCTGGGAGCCGTAACTGGAAACGCTATACTCACTGGATCTCGGAGGCGATGTTTATTGCATGAAAATGGCGGCCACAAACGTTGCAGCACGGCAAGCATCTAATTGTCGTACATCCCACCTTTTGTTATCAACTTCTAGGTACCTAGGGACAGAATGTCTAGGGATTTTTGACAGTGGCGCCGTCACTTGTTGGCGGCGCTTTAGCGTACTAGAATTTCTCTTGCGGTGCGCATGTCAACTCGTCCATGTGCGCATTTCGCGCTCTGGACAATTTTGGTCGGTGTTGGCCGCTTCTGCTGTAAAGTCGCCGTGAGTCGCTGACGACGGGTCGCTCTTTGTACGGCGACCGATGCCGATCGCGCGTCGTTCAGCTTTATCGGCATTTAGCCACATAGTATGCGAAGTGCTTGCCCGTAGCGACTTCGCTATGTCCGCTTTTTGCAGACGTATGTAGTACGCCACGATGTGCCACCTTGCCACAACACGTAAGTAATGTTCACTCTTTATTTGGAGCTTTGCCCTGTACGAGCGAGGGCACTTGACAACAGCCATGCTATCATTCTATTGCGACTGCGGAGCCTGGTGTTGAGGCACACTGACGATAGCTGGGGAGAAATTAGCTGCAAGTGTAGCGATCGTGTGTGTGCTTCTCGTTCTGTTGTGCTAGGTGTTTAAGCACGACCGGTCGACATGGTTAGCGTGTATATCTATAGCTACTGATTCAACATTCGGTTCTGTCTAAGCGAGACTTCCCACTGGTGCCGGCTGATCAACCAGAGGGAATAATTTATTTTCGCGCAAATTGGGCTCGAGCAAAAACACCGCGAGTCGTTGTGGAGCAGGATAAGGACGTGGTTATGAATGACATTACCGGCAGGAATGAGCGAAGGTTAGCTCAAGCGACCAGTGAGCCCGCAGTCCGGAGGCCCGTGGTTTCCTGAGCATGCCTGGCATTGCACTCCTATTCACTCACTCAAAGCTGCTTATATAACGAACATTTAGTTGGCCAGACAGTGGTCCTGGGTTTACTATCTACCAGAGCAACACGACAAACTGCTTGCTTTTTTTGTGAGCAAACGTTCTTTGTGTCACCTAAAAACAGCGTTGCAACAAGCAAAGATAGGACGGCCACTTTGTGACACAGCACGGTTACCATGCAGAATGTAGTGCCTTGCTGATAGTTGTTAAAAGGTGCATGCTTAGAGGTGGTGTTACTGGCACTTTGCTCAGAGCAAGCAGCGAGGAACGTGGTGAAACTGCACACATGTAACTGCCCCTCATCAGAAAATGTTTTTAAAAAATTGTGCAGCCATCTTTAATTTCCTTGGAAATTGCCAGGGCCAAGGCTAGGGCTAGTTGTTTCATGTTTACACAGTGCTGAATTTTTCAAAAGACACAAATCAAGTTGTCCTAAGTTGTCCCATGTGTGGATTCGACTGCTCCTATTCGGGTGGGTTCAAATCTGCACAGGCATGGAGTTTATCATTGTAAGCAATGGCTGTTAATGACAAAGGCAGGGGCAGCAGAAATTGTTACCATGTTCAGCCCTTGTAACATGGCCATATCAGCTTGCGCAGTAAATAATCAGCCGGCAAAACGTAGGGTTAATGGATCACTTCATGGTTGAGAGATCACTGCCGCTACATTCTGTTGTGTTGCAGCTGGAACATGTCAGCCATGCTTGGATAAGCATGTTGAAGCCTCTTTTAAGGCTCAGAACGCCTCCAATCAAGTAGAATATCATGAATCATTGTATGCTGTAAATAATGACCTTTAATTTCCTGTTTCAGAAAAGCCAGCCAGAATAAGGCTTGTGAGTATCATTGCAATGCAAGGTATTCTTTGCCCAACACTTTGAAAGAACATTGCAGGTGTGTCCTGTACAGTGGCATGGTGAACCTTCATCCAGAGTCCTCGTGTGGAGATCTCCATAACAATATTCAACTCTCTCTGCCACCTGGAAAAAGGTCCCTGCAAATTATGCCATCTCTGAAAAGATAAAAAGTACATATTCATTGAGTCATCCTCCTGTCAAGTTGAAAATAAATGCTGTAATGATGTACACAAACTCCCTAGCACTGGCACCGAGAGAATAAAACTTGTGTAACTACAAACTACCATGCATTGTTAGCTTAAAAGAAATACACGTATACTTGTGTGCAAAGGAGAAATATTTTGTCACAAGAAATACCAGACCACTACCTATGCTGTGCCCTAGCACACCGACATTAAACATAAGACGAAACGTCACTTCCGGCTTTGCCACAGTGCCAGTGTCGGAAAGCACAACTTGAAAGTTGTGACATCTCATGGTGTGGCCAAATTTCGGCTTTTGTGCACAGAAGTAGCAAATATGTGTTCACTGAGCAGAACACCGTCTCTACGCTTTCCGTGTTTATTATATCCATATTTGCTCCTACTGTGGGCTTCCTTGCAATATAGGGTGGCGAAGCTTCACAGGGCAGTAAGGCTTCCATATGGAGTCGGGCAATTTGTGAAAAAGCTTAGCAATTGCAAGTAGGAGCCTTTCAGGGCTAGGTTTTATAAAATGTAATTGTGCAGATGACAGGAAAACTGGATGCATGAAATAACAGCAAAGCCATTCCTTGAAAAAACTGAAGTGGTACAAGAATACTGCGACACGTATATGCACTAAGTCATGATGACGCCGCAGCACACATCTTTTAGTTTGCACGGCACATTTCAGTTTGTACGCTGGGGTTTCTTACGTGCCCCATTGGAGGGAGGAAGAAGGGTGGGGTACATACTGCAAGAACTTTTCAAATTGGATCATTATTATCAGAGGTAAAAATGTTTGAAGCGGCACTACACCAGGATATTGGGTGGCGAATCACTGCCAGTACGACACATGGCGATGCTGTGTGGCGGAGGAAGGGAAAAAAAAAAAGACGAAGTGTGCTCGCTCTTGTGGCCGCAGTTGGTCATCCTCTACAAGGGGCCAGATGCCTCCCGACTGATTTGAGCAGCCACTGCACGATCTGAACAAGTGTGACAGTTTGTAGCGACACACAGGCGCACTGTGGTGACACGGCGTGTGGCATCATCATCCACCATTTGGTGCATGATGCTTGCAAGGGGAGGGTAAACAGCGCTCAGTCTGAAATTTGAGCACCTTCCACAGCATGTAACGATGCAGTTCTAGGCAGATATGAACACGAGCGTGCAATGTACTTGTCAGCTCCAAATGACCAGGCCTGGTGAGGAGCTCATTGAGAAAATGGTAAAGATGTTGCATTTTGGTTGCTGTCTGGTATTCTCTACCGATTTATTAGATTATCACACTGGAGGCACTGGTATTACTTCATGCCACACACATTGTACAAAATCATCTTATCAATTATCCAGTATTTGCAAGGTCTCATGCATGAGTTTCATCCTCTGTTGCATTTAACCGCATTAGTATGCTTCCACCATGGCCATGTCAACACCTTCGTCTTTTCGTATGGCTACAATATCCCATTGCTTTAATATGACCAAGGCCCTGCACTTGCGCACGGGAATATGGTTGTGGCAATATTTAAAGGCATTGCTCATTTCTACCCGGAAGGTCCCCCCCACTTCTGCAGTATCGTTTCCAACACACTGTAGTACTAGTCACAGATGATAATGACGAAAAGCAGAGGACGGCTCACGTGACAATGTTTCTTGCTCGCTCCTAACACGAGCAGAGGGAGACAACGTGACTATAGGGCCATTCGCTGCTCAGATGCTGGTAATACTAGTACAAACTTTTGAAGACAGTCATTAAATAAGACTGAATGGCTGGCAAAGACAAATCAAACTCTTATTGACATCCTTGGACAGCAATGGCACATATGCTTTAAAATTTTCAAGGTACAGTAAATACATGCAGATCGTACTAATTGTGTTATACCCCTATACACAACTAGAAAACTACAGTGTCGTTTTGAGCAAGTGTATTTTAACACACGCTGTGTCACTTTGGAAGGGCACTGCCACATGTTAAAAAAGTCTTGGGTTTCATGGTAATGCTGATGGATGATGAATCAGTAGGTGCAGCAGTACATGTTTAGGCAGTGTTCGCTAATGCAATGCTGTAGCCAGAAGTGGTATGAAATATAAATGAAGGAAGTTAACAGCAGCCATCACCATGAACTTTGGTACAAATGTCACTCAAACCCTGCCACCTTTCTCTCTTGCCGCAATGGCTTCCCTAGCAAAAATTCCCAATAGAGAAACCAATAGCCTATCAGATTATTGACACCAATAGGCCTATTAGTCTATTGGTTCTGATTCACCTATTGGGGCTACTGTATTGGTGTATTGGCTCTGTATTTGCCTATTGGAGCTATATTAGTGTATTGGCTCCGTATGTGCCTATTGGAGCTATATTAGTGTATTGGTTCTGTATTTGCCTATTGGAGCAATACAGGTGTAGTGGTTCAGTATTGGCCTGCAGGCGCCTTAATCGGCGCCCACAGTTACACAGAAGGGCCACAGTGTGGCAACACCTCTGGAACGATAAAGAGTACAGGAATGAGCAATGCACACATATATTTTCGATATCACTGTTACAGGAAAACTTCCACTTTTGTCCTCAATTTTGTCTTCAATATTGCAGGCGACTATTTTTCTGGGTCAGGTATATCTCTGCAGGACCTCTTCAGGGTTGTTACAATTGTGCTCCAGGTAATGCCTGAAAAATGCTTTAAAAAACATAGACATAAAGGTCACAAAAGTGGAGATTTCTTTTTGTCTATCAAACATTGCATAGAAACTTGCATTGCCACAGTATAAAAAATCTACACCTTTTGAAAATTGCGAAAGCTGTGAATTATGGCAAAACATTGCATGCAATAATATGCTGGTGGCCTGGAGCATACGTTTTAGAGCGTCATATATGGCAGGATCTACAAGTGGTTTGTCCTTGTCTTATTCAATACTGTGTCCATGATGGTTTTGTTGATGAGGCTTGCACTTGAAAATGTCTGCCCGGCAGGCTCATGAACAAAAGTTTGACATTTGTGGCACTGCATCAAATGTTCACGTGAAGATTTCTGTAGCCACATGCCATCACTTGGGAAAACCTGAGGCAAGGTAACCATAGTAATGATGTCAAAAATTCTGTTAAATTTTACTATAACAACAGGTGGTTATACTAAGCAACACTATTTACTTTTTGGTGATCAGGTTATGTAACAAATTACTAAACTGCACCCTAATGCAATGAGACAGTGAAATAATTATCTCCTTGTTTTCATTGGCCTGCAACATTCACCAAGTTACGAAAGAGAGAGGGAGTATTGGATATGAAATAAAACAGCAGTTCTAAATAGTTTGAGGTTATCACTTTGACCTATCAACACGCCCAACTCTGCGCACTTCGCTCAAACCTTTGACGTTTGAACTACCTTAACTGAATACTATAAGGAATATATCGTCGGATGCTGCAAACTGAAAAAAAAAGCAGCCCAAGCTGCGCAGATGCATAGTCAGAGTGTGCATGTCAAATTACTGACAAACAATAATTATAGCAGGGCAAATGTTTTTTTTAGTCATTTGTATTCTAATACGAATGCAATTCAAATGAAGCACACCTTCGAAGGAACACGCATTAAATGCACATGTAAACACTGGGCATAACTGTATTACTGTTGGGTATAATAGTATTACTGTACAGCCATGCGGTGCCAATCGTGTGTGTCACGATCTTGTATTTTTTACCAAAGGCCCGCGCTTCTGAATTCTGATAATATATCTCGATTCGGATCGTCACCTATTTAAGGCTTGTAAAGAAAAAGTAACTGCGCTAGTCTAAAGAGCCAAATAGAAAAAGATATCATTGGCTATAATAAAGTCAACATTACTCCATCGTTACTTTCGGGGTTCTTATCGCTTACGCAACAGCATCTGCTTCACATTATATATGTTGTTCAAGACAAGTTTTGCACAGCAAGCAGTGGCCTTTCTTTTTCAATGCTCCAAAAGGTCATGGCAGCTGAGATGGAAGCATTTTAGCACACACATTCTCTTGCACATCGCCCTGAAGAATGCCTTGTCATCAGTGCAACGATCCACGGTACCAACATTCAAGCCACTGACATCGTATTGCAGTATTTCTACGTACGGAATACAGAGCTGCTAGCACTCAAAACATAAGCGGTATAATTACCTCCAAATGGCCGCATCGTCACAGGCGAGAGCAGTGAAGATCGCACAATGGATCCAAAAATCCGTGTTGTCGTGGGCGAAAACAGTTGTCACGCGGTGACTTGAAGTCATAAATTCTTCCGGGGGTGAGAATGCTGAACACATTCAGCATAAATTAAGTTATGAAGACGATTTTCCATCGATTATACACTTAAAAACCATCAAGTGCGTAGCACATGTTGCGCGCGCATGCAGCCATGATGCAGCGGCCGTGGCGGCTGCGGATCGACTTGTTTTGGCTTGCCAAATGTGCTACCACGTGTGCCCGGAAAAACTTCACGTTTTTTTCAACACGGCTTTTCGACACTTTTGCCTATGTCCCTCAGCTTTCAAATGTATCATTTACGCGAGGTATGCACCTCTATTTTTATTTTACTTTTTTATATATGTTTATTAGTTTACTGCTTTAATGGGCCTGTTTTGAGCGTGTCGAGATTGAATACGCAACTAATGAGCCACCAAGGAGCGGTCGGGTTCGCTTGGTTCGCTTGCTCGCTCGGGTGAGGAGGCTGAGGAGGCGTGTTTGGGATCGGGTAGCTCTGGTAAAGTGTTCTAGAAATGTTTAGCTCTGGGTGCCGTCGTGCTATCTTGGCTGTAGCAGTTGGTATACGCGTTCTGTCGCCGTAGTAGCCGTGTTAGCGTAGATTAACATGTATGCCAGATCTCGGCACCGTTCTTTGTCGTTTCCTTGTAAGAGAGGATCGAGTGATTGCTGTTAGGCAAACACATTATCATGAAATGGGTAATGATCGAGGCACGCTTCGCTGCGTGTTGTCGTCACCGAGGTGAACGTGAAAAAGAGTGATGTAAGTTCTTTTTATATTAGTACAGGCGTGATGGCGGCTAGGGGTTTGGCTTGCGAAGGTCGAAGTCGCGGCATCGAATCCTGACCACGGCGGTAGCGTGTCGATGGGGACAGAATAGGTGCACGTTAAAGAACCCCAAATCATCAGAATAAAACAGGAGTTCTGCATTTAGCAAAGCAATGGCTGGCAGCTTTTATTTTTACGTTTATTGTTCTGTAGTTCGTTTGTATGCGTTATATACTCATCGTACATATTGGAATATGCAATCTTAATAACCGAAAACCCTACGCAACAATACTTTCTCGAAAAATAAAAAGTTCGTGCAACCGTTGCTCCATTGATCCTAGGATTAAATGACTGAAAGCTGTCTGCTGCCGCACCTATATTATTGATCATGTAGGATACCCGCTTTTTGTGCTACAAATAGCCAATCAATACACCCTCTGTTGGTCAAACATCCAGCCAATAGCTCTTGGCTGGATGTTTGACCAATACATCCTTTATTTGCCTAAAGACACCAATAGCTGCCTGCTCTATTGGACTAATACACCTATTATTGGTCAAATAGGAAACCAATACCTACCTGCTATTGGACCAATACAAACGCTATTGGTCAAATAAGAGACCAATAAGGGGCAGCTATTGGTCTTTATTGGTGCCAATAAAAATCTGATACAACCTATAGAACTCTAATAGATTTCCAATATAACCTATAGAAATTTTGTATTGGACCAATAAAAATTTCTATTGGAATTTTTGCTAGGGTTATTTTGAAGGTGCCTCTTCTTTCACCACTGCTAATGATAACGGGAGCATATATTTTCCAAAGTGCTGGTAATAAAGACGATTAACAGCCCCTGGTGTACATTGCCACTTTCTTGAAGCTGTACAACTGCTGCCCGTTGGGTCAGCCCTTCCATTTTGTCTCTCTAGATGGGAAATCCTGAAAGAAAGAGAAGCACAGTGCTACATTTACCATTAACAGAATTTGCAGCCTGATTTACAATGCCCCCAAAACAAGGATGCAGTGGTATGTGTGCTGAAAATACAATCTTCTGCAACAAGGATTCCAATTTTTCAGGGCACTCTTGCATGTAGAAGCATGAATCGTTGGGCTAGTCGATGCAACATTTGTGGGACAAAGAGCAAAAATTGCATGATGAAAACTACATTTACAAAAGGGGCACATACATGAAAGACTCAACGTGTAACTGAATTCAATATGTATGTAGCTCTCGTCAAGTTCTTTGTCCCACAAATGTAAATTTTGCATGCTTTACTTATCTGCTGTAGGTGTCACAAATGAAAATTCTGGCTATTACATGCGACAGAGCACGTAACAGCGCAAAGCTCCGAATAACGGGGATTATTACTTACGTGTCATGCGAAGTCGTCGATCTGTCAAAGGTGGCTACGGCAAAGTAGGCAAGGGTAACCAAAGCTCGCTACCTAGGCTGTCAGAGCCCCAATGAAGCTGCACGACGCGCGGTCAGCACGGCCACTGTAGACATGGGATCGGTACGGGACCTACTTGTAACTCGGCTAGAGTTACGTGGAAAGGCAGCACATCACAATCTTCGCCCTCGACGTTCATAGATAAGGCGAACTCACTACGGGGCACCACACTGCGTTGACGAAAGGCACAAGCGCTGGAGCCGTGTTCCGAGATGTGCACACTCCACGGCACGGCGGCGCGGCCGCGTGTCTTCTCGGTCGCGGTACTTGGTCAGAGAACACCTGACTCGGTCATGACCAACGACTCGGTGGTTCGGTCGGAGGCGGCATGCAAAAAAAACCCGCCAACAAGTGACGGCGCCACTGTCGAAAATCCCTATACATTCTGTCCCTAGGTACCTAGAAGCTGATAACAAAAGGTGGGATGTACGACAAATAGATGCTTGCGATCAAAGAACTCTGCCTTTGCTGTTGTCGATGCCGCGATGTACGGCATCTAGCGCTCGACTGCGCATGCGAACTTCAATATTCATTTAAATTACCTTCGGAGCTGTGTTCGCCATTGAGATTTGGTAGATAACATCTGTATGTCCACGAAAATCGATCCCGCAGGCTATCTTAGCAGCGAAATTTTGGTGTCAGTGCCCCTTTAAAGTATGGTAATTGGCGCAAATGTACTGCTTTGACATGGAGTACATTTATTTGTTTTTTTAAATCTGCTAATAAGCACATATTTCACTATCAAACGAAAAATGTGGTCAATTGGAAGAGCCTGATTGTAGCATTGTACAGCATACCTAACTGTATACTTATCGGTGTAATTGTCTGAGATATTTAATATAATAACATAGTGTACTTGATGGTTGACTGAATTTAAAACAATTATGTACATGCAATGCCCGCATATGTTTCAGGCGAATATACTATGCTCGTTATTTTACAGATATGAACCTATTTACATGGCTGGTATCACACAAGCTTTTCTTTTCTTCTCCCGACTTAATTCACAATCGACTTATCGCGGTGGCAGCACGGCTGCGAGCTCCCTGTGTGGTGTATAACCTTACACCTGCCTGTTTTGTGGCAGCCGGCATCACTGGGAAAAAGCTTTTCTCTAAAGGTGACTTGTCCCAATAAAGTGGTAGAAATAGCGCCTACTCTACATGACATGTAAAGAAAGGAATCGTTGCGACAGCAGAAGCCCATCTGCTGTGGGCAGCCAGCATGAACACGCCGTCACAAAGTAGAAGTTTATAGCGCATTTAGTCCATTTGTGCACTATTTTACCGTAGAGCTAAAGTGATGTTCTTGACTGATTGTCTCTTTGGGCGAGTAGGACAGACTGTTGGACTAGATGGTCTTACATCTTGAAAAGTTGAACTTCATGCGAATGACATACACACACGTGCACACACACACACACACACACACACACACACACACACACACACACACACACACACACACACACACACACACACACACACACACACACACAGAGAGAGAGAGAGAGAACAACCAGGTTGCAATTTCGTGATCATGGCTTGGCATAGGCACACGAAGCAGTAAGCTTTGCACAGGGCTGTCCGCAGCTGTCCAACAGCAGCATGACGTGCAATTGTGGTGCTTATGTGGAATGTTGGGTATGCAGAGTTCAAATGGAAGTGAAGTCCTGCACTGTCTGAGACCAATCAAATCAGGGAATGGCTAGCATCCAGTCTTACAACAAGAAAATTGACCTTCATTTACTGCATGAAGAAATAAATAGGGCCCCTTATAACCACAGTGCATTGCTGAAGGCATGGCATACAATAAAATAAAAGTTGGAGGCATGGCATTGCGGTAAAGAATTTCATTCTGCATGCGTTTGAAGTTGAAGCTGAAATTTATTCAAAGTTGATGCATATATATATACAGGCATATATAGAAATCATCATCGTCATCATCATCATCAGCCTGTTTAGGTCCACTGCAGGACGAAGGCCTCTCCCAACGACTTCCACTCCGCCCTATCCTGAGCGAGTTGGTTCCACTTTATGCCCGCAAACTTTTTAATTTCATCGCTCCATCTAACCTTTTGCCTGCCTCTGTTGCATTTTCCTTCTCTTGGTATCCATTCCATCGCTCTTACAGTCGATCTGTTATCTTTCCTCCTCATGACATGTCCTGCCCAGGTCCACTTCTTTCTTTTAATTGATATAATAATATCGGCTACTCCTGTCTGTTCTCTGATCCATTCCGCTCGTTTTTTATCTCTTAGCGTTACCCCTATCATTTTTCTTTCCATTGCACGTTGCGCGCTCCTTAGTTTCATCTCTAGTTTTTTCGTTATCCTCCACGTTTCTGCACCGTATGTTAGTACTGGGAGAATGCAGTGATTAAATACTTTTCGCTTTAGTGAGAGCGATAAGTTTCCAGTCATGATTTCGTAATTCCTTCCGAATGCGCTCCAGCCCATCCTTATTCTACGGAGAATTTCTTTTTCATGGTTAGGAGTTCCTGTTATTAACTGTTCCAGGTATACGTATTCGCTTACACATTGTAAGGGTTCATTGTCGATTTTAAATTCCTGTTCCTTAGCTAGGTTATTGAGCATAACTTTGGTCTTTTGCCTATTTATTTTTAACCCAATTTTAATAATTTCCTTGTTTAGGTCATCAATCATGTTTTGTAGTTCCTCTCCATCATTGCTAAAGAGTACAATGTCGTCTGCAAATCTTAAATTACTGAGATATTCTCCATCTATTCGAATTCCCTTGTCTTCCCAGTCTAGACGTTTAAAGATTTCCTCTAAACATGCAGTGAATAGCACCGGGAATATCGTATCTCCCTGTCTCACACCTCTCCCGATAGGGATTTCTCTGCTTCTCTCATGTAGGAGTAGTGTGGCTGTGCAATCTTTGTATATGTTGTTTATGGTTTTCGCGTATACGCCAGGTACCCCTTGTCGTCGTAGAGCTTCTAACTGCTTGTACTTCTATGGAGTCAAATGCTTTCTCGTAGTCGATAAACGCCATATAAAGAGGTTTGTTATATTCGGCGTACTGCTCAATTACTAGGTTGATAGCGTGGCTGTGGTCCATTGTCGAGCAACCTTTCCTAAAACCAGCTTGTTCGCTCGGTTGGTTAAAGTCGAGGGTTTCTCTTATCCTCGTAGAAATTACTTTTGTAAATAGCTTGTATATTACTGGGAGAAATAGTATATTACTGGGAGAAATAATATATAGAAATAGACAATTTTTATACAGAAAGAAGGTCCCATAGTGTAAACACTGTAAGGGGACCTTATTATAATGGTAGGAAAAAAAAAACATTACTTAACAGCAAACAGGAAATATTTACAGTACAAAGTAAGAAATGAAAAAAAAGAAAAAAAAACAGCGAATCAAATATTTAGGCAAACAGTAATATAATGGAAAGCATAAAACAGTAAGGGTGTGAGAATGTAACAGAATACAAAGCAAACACCAATAAAATGCAACAAAAACAACAGAACTAAATTTGTAATTTAAGAACATTCAATAAGTGGTGTTATTAAAAATGAGTATGCGAAGCTGATGTTTGAATGATGATACAGAAAAAGCACATTTAATGTTGTATGGCAAAGAATTCCACAGTTTGATTAAAACAAAAGCTAGTCGTTGAGAACCATAGTTAGTTTGGACCTTGGGAAGTAAAAAGTTGTTATTTGAGGAAAAGCGGGTAATGTTAGAATTAGTAAGGTCTGTAATGAGAACAAATTTCAGAAGGTTATGGTCTTTAACTACCCGATAGGCAAATGTGCACACATTAAATCTGTTCAGGTTGTCAATATTTAGTATGCTTAGTTCACGGTACAGATCAGAAACATGAGAACGTCGGCTACTGCAGGTGATAATGCGAACAGCTTGATTTTGTACATGTTGGAGAGAAAAAAGATGGCAATGATATGTTTGACCCCATGAAGCAATGCAATAATTAAGATGACTGTGTATGAACGCATAGTATAAGGTGATCAAAGTAGCCAAATCAAAATAACATCTAGCTTTCAGTAGTACCCTAATACCATATGTTTTTCGTTGCAGTTCTTCGATGTGTAAGTTGAATTTTAACCAGGAGTGGTTGCAAGTTCGAATACCTTAGCCCTCCTCATATCCTTTTCTTGTTTTTTTTCTTTCCCCTTATATATATGAATATGTCTAACAGCTGAGCGCGCATAGCTGGAAAATGTCGACCTCACCAGAGCAATTGCTTTGGGTAATGACTTACCCAAAACTTACCTGAAATTTAGAGCTTGTATGTATATACATATTTGCACACTTACAAACACATACACAAATCTACAGAAAAAGAGGGCCGGACTTTCACAAAATAAAATCCTAGCTACATTTCTGCCAGACACCTGCAGTTGGTACTAAGTTATTGGGTGCAGAAGAGCCCTACACTGATCTCTATTACATAAGAATGCTTTACAGTGTAGCTCAGGACACACCACATCATGAAGCAGTGTGAGGCACTCCTGATCGCTTGAACCATGGGGGTCCAAATTACCAAATACATCAGTCGAGGTGAACAGCAGTGCCAGCAGTACTCGGGAGGGAGCACCCAACCACATGTGGTGGACTGCTTCAAGCTAAACAAAGTTTTATGTATTCGTGGCACTGCTGAATGACATATTAAAAATTACCACCCAACTTTATTCAAGAAATATTTACAGCAATGTTTAGGAAAAAGTGACCTGCAGTTTGTGAAAATTCTAATAAATTGTGGTTCTTATTCAGAGGAAAATGAAACATTAACCATATGCTAATTAAACAACTCAGGTCAATAAAAGTGCACTTCAGTGACATCTATAGTCTGTTTCAGAAGGTCTGTGCAGCATTGTGGAAGCTACTGGTCTCTTCAGTCAACCATGACGGTGAACACATATTAAACATGTCCTTCTGCGGATTGTCACCTGCCAATGGTGGGCACTGCAGTGGCAGCCCTGGAAGTAGGAAGATGAAGCGGGGTGTGCGTGTCTGAACAATTGCATTTCGTCCCACTTCGAAAGAATTCTACGCTCGATGGCTTCGTAGCCTGCTGCATGGAACTAGTGAAACAGACTATAAGTTTTAGGCTCTTGCAAGGTGATGGATATTAAGCACTTAAAGGGACACTAAACTGAAAAATTTTTTCTCATATTAGTAAATCACTCTCACATTACCAAAGGTGCCACTTTCACACAGTGAAAACGCTTGGTAAGCTAGAAAATGCACAAAAGAAAAATACAAGTAGTGATGCCTGCTCAGATATTTGCACAATAATACACGTGATGTCATAATCTTTGACGGCATCTACTAAGGCCTACATAGTTATTCATAGGTAAAAGAGATATACATTAATTGCTTTCTAAGGAACCCAGAGACTTAACATGGCACGTTTCAAATAAGTTGACTCAGCCAACCTTGCAAGAATATGAACAAAAGCAAGGGGATTTGTGATGTCATCTCCTCACTGTATTGGGGCAGAATTCAAAGAAAAGCTTCTACCTTGAATATACCTTCTATTATTGAAAGCAAAATGATGAAATTAGCAACAATGCAGTTCCCAAACAGTAATTTATCAGTCTACACTAATTTGGTATTTCACTTTAGTGTCTTTTAGCAAAATAAGTTACTATATATGTAGTCGTGCCAGCTAAACGGCACATGTTTTCAGAGAACATTAGGTGACAGCTGATTCATGCTTAGTTAAACAAGTCAAGCAGTTATAGCCTCTTGATCAGCACTGGCATCTCAATTATGGGGGAAGCCTTTTAGCTACTGTGGAAGGCATATATAGTATAACGTGTACATGCCTGTGATATAAACGTGTGTGTGTGTGTGCGCGCGCGCGCATGACAGACTATCAGTGGTTTTTCACATTTCGAAAGCGCTATCCAGTGCGCTATATGGCTCGATCGATAGCTACGTTCTATGCTAACTAGACGCAGCCCGGTCCTCCGCCTAAAAATGCCAATGGACCTTTTCCGGGTGGGTAGTCTGCGCATGCGCAGAGCCAGTGACAAAACAGGCGCCATGTTTTTTGGTGGCATCTGCGCGGCGAAGCAAGTGACACCTAGTGTCGCACGGTTGCAAATCGTTCCGAAAAGCAAGTGCGAGGCGAGGCCTCCGCGATCGTCTACCGTTGCGTGATAGACGATTGCGGAGGCTACAGGCCACCAGTTTCGATTTCGGCAATTCCCACGAGAGGCGCTTTTCGTACGCGGAAAAGGTCCATTACCGGTTCTCATACGCGTGTTTGCGTGCGTGCGTGCGCAGACGATAGGATGCATACCTGCACGCGCGAGCGCGTATAACGTGTGATATATACATTGCTATTAGTGGGTTTTTGACATTCCGAAACAGCGCTCAGCTCGAATTCTCTGTATGTTCTAGGCCTACTCCTTTCAAGTTAGAAATGCCGAGCAACCACAGTAGTTCGCGCGCGCGTGCGTGTGCGCACGCATATGATAGGCTATATCTAAAGTCCCTAGATTTTTCCTTCTTTTTAAGAAGCGGCAAGTTTTGATGTGCCGCTGACGAATCTCATTGGCCAACGCTCATATCCGGTTGACGGCGGCTTCCGGTCGCCATGTTATTCCTACCCCTCGACGACGCCGTGAGCCCGTGAAGGCTGCTGGCTACACCGGTAGCATCTGCATTCACTCGAAAGCAGTCGCGAGTAGTTAGTTGAGTGTTTCCGTGCGCATCTGCTTTCTTCTGCTTGTGCGAAGTGTTTCGTGCAGTCGACGGCCCGTGAGCATTCTCAACAATGCCGGTGTGCAGCGCCTTGAGGTGCTCCGTCCAGTCGAGAAACGGGTTGGGGCTTTTTTCTGTGCCCTTCGGAAAGCACGATAAAACAAGGCGTGGAATGTGGCTGCACAAAATAGGCAGAAAACATTTCAAGTCCACGAAGTCCAGCAAGCTGTGCAAGGTATGTTGTATTTTCCTTGTGCACAGAATCATGAAAAATGCTAGTAGATTTATTCTCATTTCCTTTTAACCTGGTGAGGCGCATGAGAGCACCCCACGCTTTCGGCAGTTCCGAAGTCCGAGTAAGCGCTTCTATCTTGACGATTTCATGACTTTTTAGTTACGCACATCTGTCCGCCCGCTTTTTAGCACATACTGTAGCACAGACTGTATTTACGCGAACGATAGTCTACGTTTACAGTGCGTATTTTTCTATGTTCACAACTCGCGCTTACTCGACTCGTGCCACGGTGCCAGCGTGTTGGTAGGAGCTCAAAGGGAGGAATAAAAATTATTGCGCCTTGATTTATGCACATACATGGGATCCCTTGTGGCCTGATTTAATACACCGCTGTTCTCTACCTATTACTGCATAAAAGCGCGTGCGTCGCTTTGCATGATATTGCTCAGTCGCATATAGTCTCCTTGCTTCGTGGTACTTCGCGGCTGGTTTAACAGAAAAAAATCACAGCATATCCACGGGGTGAATGATGATGAGTGGGCGAAGCTCCGGAGGGAATCATCGGTAAACCGTGAATCTTTCGCGTAAATCGCCCAGTCGATCATCATGTAAAGGCGTGAGAAACACTGTATTCGTACGCTGGGATGTCGCGTTTAAGGGGGATATGCTGTGCTAGAGCCAGGCCTGCGCGGAACTGCAGGACAGTGACAGCGTAAGCAGGAGGAGCTACTTTCTTAGAGGCCACTTTAAACGCTTGAGGAAACTAGTGCAAGTAGAAGTGGTAGGTATCTCCTGCGCCATAACTTATCATTTTGCCAAGTAGGGAAGTACCCACTACGCCATAATTACCAGTGCCTCCGTAATGGGCTCAAAGCTACAAAGCACGCAGCTCTGTGTTCTTTCAAATGATGCCTCGACGTCGTTATACAATCCATTTTCGCGTCGTGTAGCGGTGTATTACTATTTTGCAACGTAACATTACGTTTGTTAATGCGATTCCGCGGGAGACAATGTTCTCTGCTGGAAACAGCGTATCGGCCGCAGGCCGAGGATCATCGACCCCGTTTCTGGATGAAGATGTAAGCTACAAAGTCGTCCTGCCACGTCTACCAACCGGTACTGATGTTTTGAACTCCGTATTCCTTCATGCAGACTTGACTGGTAGACCGTACCGTGCTCCTGACTTTCGTCACGCTCTGCTTGAAGTATTGACTACCGCGGATATTATAGGCGTTGGACAGTATCAGATGAGCCACGTATGGATGGTAACGTGCGCCAGTAGCCTGGCGAAACACAAGCTCGTCACCTGTGGGGAGCTTTGTGTGAAAGGCCTGAAGTGCATGGTGATCGATCCGGAGACCAAGAACATCAAACTAAAGTTACTCTGGTTGCCGCCTCACCTTGAACCTCGACGTGTGGAAGAGGCGCTCCAAGCCTACGGTCAGGTGAAATCCGTGGAGAGAGAGACGTGGAGGTGCGCTGGTATGGAACAGTGGATGACAACGAACCGGGATGTCTCCTTGGTGCTCAAGGATACCGTCACCGTAAGCTCTATACCGCACCTTATGACTATCTACGGACACCAATGCCTCGTACTCATTCCTGGTAGACCACCGCTATGTCTTCGCTGCAAGCGTGTGGGACATGTCCGCCGGCAGTGCAAAACGCCGAGATGCTTGCAGTGCCATCGTTTTGGCCATTCGTCAGATGCCTGCGTGTCTACCTACGCCAGTAAACTACGTTCTGGCCAGTCAAACACAGAGGAGCCACACCTGGATCATCTCATGGATGCTACAGAGGTAATCGATGCGTCCGGCGAAGCTGCAGACGCTACAAATGGCGGTCAACGCGTGCCTACAGAGACCATGCCCATCATCCGCGCAAGTGCATTTGTAGACAGAAGCGAAGGAAAAGATGCTGATCCCCCCGACCCAGAGAACCTTAAAGAAAAGCCTCCTGATAACCACGACGAAGCAATGGATACCAGCCAGACACGGAAGCGTCCCGCACCATGCAGCGATGTTGGGGGAGTGACTGCATCGGACGCCGTTGAGCAGGCGTCCTCCTCCGATGGTCAAAGTGTTGCCTGCCTTGGTGGTGGTGGGACGCGTCGGTTGTGCCAGCGTCCTCAGGAAATCACCGCAAAGAAGTGCAGAGGACGTAAAGCCGCAGATTCACCTGTGGCTAAAGGCAACGAGAAAAAACTTTAGGTGAGCACAATGGCTGCAGCGTTTAACTTCCCCACGTGTGTTGCGACACTAAACGTGCGTGGCCTCAGAAATGTGAGGCGTCAACGGCAGTTACACAATGTGCTCTTGCAGCATCACGTTGACGTGGCTGCTGTGGAAGAGACTAAGATTTCGGCTACTGGTGATATAGATAGTGCACTGGAAAATTTTGCAGATTATGACGTGTGCATTAGCCAATCACAAGGGGCTTCCGCTGGATGCTTCTTGTTAATTCGAAAGCAGCTCAATCACGCTTTGACCTCGCTACGTGTAGATGGGGAAGGCCGCCTTATATGTTGTGACATCTCTTTTCATTCCCGCCATTGGAGGTTTATTTGTGTCTATGCTCCCACAAAAGTGAATGATAGGAAACTTTTCTTCCTTTCTTTAGCGCCGCTGCTAAATACCGACAGAGATTTGATAGTTTTGGGGGACTTTAATTGTGTTTGTGACACCAGAGATCACTCGTACATAACCAATCGTTATGATGCGAGTGCTTCCTCACTTCAGCAAATTATGAATGACAATAATCTAATCGACGTAGGAGCATACGTGCCTTCCTCGGTAAGGTTCACGCACTTTCAAGGCGTCTCTCATGCTCGACTTGACCGAGTTTATATCTCCGTAAACCTCTGGTCTCACATTCACAACTATGTCGTGAAGCCTATATTTTTCACGGACCATTGTTTAGTAGCTGTTTCATGGGGTCCCCGAAAATTCGGCAAGTTACCTCCCAATTGGGACTTATGGAAGCTTAACATACAGCTCTTGCGCGAAGAAACTTTTGTAAAGAAAGTCAAAGAATTGATACTTGAAATGACACAGTGTCGACAGCTTCCAATCTTTGCTCGCTGGGAATTGTTCAAAGAGAAAGTTAAAAGCGAAGCTATTGGTATTTCATGTGAGATAGCTCAGAGGAAAAGGGCCGAAAAACGTTACCTTCATGACTTGCTTCATAAGTTGCACGTCTTTGAAAGCCAACAACCCGGGCAGTACGTTGACGAGATAAATGTAGTCCGAGCACAGATGCAGAAGCACGATACAGATGCGTACAGAGGGGCAATGGTGCGTTCGCGTGCTTCTCGTTTCATTGATGAGGAACCCACAAAGAAAGCTCTTGGCGATGAAAAGCGATATGCACTTTCCAAAGAAATCTTGGAAATTGAATCAGATGGTTCTGTGTGCACAGAGGCATCGCAAATAACGGCCGTATTTGAAGACCACTACAGAAATCTGTTTACAGCGGCTAGACGTCTTAGTGATTATGAAGAAAAAGCCGATCAATTTATTGCCCTTATGCCACATTTGCAAGATGATGATCGACTCATTGTGGATGGGCCCATCACGAAGGAAGAAATTAAATGTGCTATAGGAGCTCTACAGAGAAACAAAACACCTGGGCCAGACGGTCTCAGTGCGGAATTTTATGTATTATTCGAAGAAATGCTTCTACCTTTTATTGAACTGCTTTTTAAAGAGGCCTATGAACGTGGTGAACTGCCTAATTCTTTCTATCAGGGCTATACAACCCTGATTCCGAAAAGTACCGACAGTGAAGCCCTAAAAAGAGTAACTGGATATAGGCCGATATCCCTATGTAATGTTGATTATAAAATATTTGCTAAAGTACTCACAAATAGGTTGCAGATTATCATCACTAAACTAGTAGGGGATCACCAAACATGTGGAATACGAAGTCGTTCTATACAGACGAATATACATATAGCACGGTCAGGTCTTGAGTGCATTGAAGGAAGTGTCGATCAAGTAGCTCTTCTTCAGATTGACCTCGCCAAGGCCTTTGACAAGGTACAGCATGATTTTTTGTTCCGGCTACTGCGTCACCTACGGCTAGGCGATGCATTGTACAAAGGCATAGCACTTTGTTATAAAAGGTGCACAACAAGGTTAATTGTAAATCGCACTCTGTCAGACGTAATCCAGGTGAATTCATCCGTACGTCAGGGGTGCCCGCTGTCCCCTTTACTTTTTGCCATAATATGGACCGC
>JABSTT010002508.1:0-40169 GCA_013339685.2 Hyalomma asiaticum | reverse complement strand
AGGCCATGGTAGTCGAGACATGTTTTTTACAATGCGTCACAGATGGCAGCACATTATCTAATGTTTGCTGTTTGCTTGATATGCTCAATAAAGTTTATTCCTCCTACAAATCGCCGAATGAGCCTACAAATCGTCGAATGGGCTCATTTTCGTCGTGACACCTGCCGAACAAAATGCGTTAAGGAGAGTCCTTCCACTACCTGACATTTATGTGGTGTTTTTTTACGAGGCAGTCCCAAGTAACATCGTGGCTTTGCGATTCTGCTTTCGGCCACCATAGTGTACGGACGCAGGATGCAGGGCTCCGTCGGAGCGGCTACAGCGGCCCTCTCTGGCCGCGGAAACAGGACCACTGAAGAGTACCAAGTGATTTTGCCCCAACTGCCCACAGGACGCGTGTCAATGAATACTGTTTTTCTGCATGGGGATGTTCGAGCAAGACCCTACAGAGTTGAAGACTTCAGAGACGCCATAGGCCCTACAGGACTGCTGCCCGACGTCGTGGCACTTGGAGCCTACCAGATAAACCACGTCTGGGCGGTTACGCTGAGTGGAGAAGAAGCAACGAAGAGAATGTTGTCCTTCAAGGAGCTGCAAGTGAAGGGACATCGCTGTCTCATTGTCGATCCCCAAGACCGGCAGATAAAACTGCGGCTACATTGGCTGCTCCACGGCGTCGCCGATGAAGATGTGCGAACGGCGTTCGCTGCTTTCGGCAATGTTGTGGAAGTCAACCGGGAACGCTGGCGTGTAGACGGTGTCAGCGACAAGGGGTCGACGACCAGAACGGTTCTCCTAAAGTTGAAGAGTGGAATGACAGTCGAGGATATCCCGCACCAAATTCGCGTGGCGGGAGAGCTGGCCCTAGTGGTTGCACCAGGTAGGCCTATGCAATGCCTGCGGTGTAAAGGAACCGGTCATGTGCGGCGGGACTGCAAAGTGCCACGGTGTTCCATTTGCCGTCGATTTGGTCATCGAGACGCCCAGTGCGTCCGCTCTTACGCTGCTGTCACAGGCGCTGCAGTGAGCGATGAGCTCGGTGAGCAGACCATGGACGCCGCCGAAGCCGAAGACGCGGCCAAGGGTGCAGGAGACGCTGCGAATGCGGTAGTGGAAGGCAAGACTTCTATGCCTGACGACCAATCTGCGTCGAAAACTACGGAGAATGCAACTCCAACAGCGGGAATCAACGAGGAGAATGCTGCTGCCGAGGACGACCACAGTCAACCAGACGAGGTGCCTACTGAAGTGGTGGTACGACGCGAGTTGCCCGGGCAAGGAGCAGCACGAGCGCCTAACACTGGCTTGGCGGTCAAGAGACCGTTAGAGAAGCCTGCTGAGGGCGCAGCCGATGGCAGCAAAGTAGATGGACCACCAGCGAAGTCGACAGCGGCGCGGCGCCCGAGTGCCAGGACGAGACCCAGTACATCTCGGAATAGAACAGCTGGAACGCCAATGGAACTGGAGCAACATGACGCCGGACCACCGGATGGCACCGGAGGCGTCTAGCGCTAAGCTAGACGTACACGGTAAGCACCATGCTCCGGGCCTGTCCCCTTTTTTTTATTAGCATAACAATGGCTAGCAATTCGTCACTTGCTTTCGCTACATTAAATGTCAGAGGTTTGGCCTCGAAGAAAAAACAGGCTCAAGTCTATCGCTTGTTAATTGATCGTGATATAGACGTGCTAGCCGTCCAAGAGACAAAGGTTGAAGGGGAGGAGGGGACCCGGAGCATGATGCTACGTTTTACATCGAAGTATTTTGCCGTTGTAAGCCACGCTAAGGGCTCATCTGCTGGTTGCGTGCTTTTCGTTAAGAAGGTTCCAGGGATGATCGTCCAGGACCACTTTTCTTGCGATTCAGGCAGACTGGTTTGGTGTGATTTCACTAGACGCGATATTGAATGGCGCGCCATAGGCATCTATGTGCCAAACGCGGATGCAGAACGCGAAAGGTTCTTTGCAAAGATTAAGCAACATCTATGTGTGCAAAAGCAGATTGTTTTGTTGGGTGATTTTAACTGTGTTTTGAGTGCAAAGGACAGATCATCTAAACGGTCAGTTCACGACGGAAGCGTTGTAATGCTGAAGCAGCTACTTGATGAATTCGAATTGGAAGACGTAGCCGAATGCATCGAGGCCGGACGCGAAGTTCGATTTACGCATTTTCAAGGAACCAGTCACGCGCGTCTTGATAGAATTTACATGACAGGGGACGCGTTGTCCAAAAGCAATAATTACTCAGTTATACCTGTTTCCTTTTCGGACCATTGTCTCGTTCAATGTAGCGTTGGCTTGAAACAAAAGGAAAACAAATTTAATTGGGACCTATGGAAGTTTAACGCTAAGTTACTCCATGATGACGCTTTTAAAGACTACGTTATTGAGGAGATTAAGAATATTCAACTGAGTGACTGCTGTAATATTTCTGAGCAATGGGAACATTTAAAGCAACGCGTTAAAATGAGGGCCATCTCGAGATCCAGTGCTTTAAAATACCAAGAAAAAATGAAAGAGAATCAACTTAGAGCGACGCTTCAGGAATTGATAGCGCTTGAAAGTAGAGAGCCGGGCGCATTTAGAGATGACATTCGAGCCATAAAGCAGAAAATTGAAACATACGAACAGGAACGCTACCGAGGTGCACTCATTCGTGCAAGAGCAGAGGCGTGGGCGATGGGTGAGACGCCCACAAAACGCGCACTTGGAATAGAGAAGGCTCATATGCGTCGGAATCACATCGAAGTAATAAAAGAAAACGATATCGAACTAACTACTAACCGTGCTATAGCAAACGCCTTTCTTCGCTACTACCAATGTCTTTACGCTGCTGAACCAGTGGATATTGAAAAGTTCAAAGGCGCGTTCCTAGACCGGATGCCGCAGTTATCTAGCGAGACAACAGAGGCTTTAGAGTCGCCTATAACAGGCTCAGAAATTGAAACAGTAATAGACAGTCTCACTCCTGGGAAGTCACCTGGACCAGATGGTTTGGGTGCGGCCTTTTATAAAGCTTTTAAAAAGGAACTTTCCCCTGTCTTACAATCTGTCTTCAAGGAATCTTACACAGCCAAAGCATTGCCGCCTTCATTTGCTGAGACACATACTATTCTTATTCCAAAGACAGAGGAAAAAGAAAAACTGAAGTTAGTTACGTCGTATAGGCCCATTTCGCTTACTAATACTGACTATAAAATTTTTATGAAAGTTTTGGCAGGGAGATTACAGTCTGTGATTACAGAAATAGTTGGCGAGCACCAAACATGTGGAATCAAGGGGCGTTCCATTTTGACCAACACACACACTATGCGGTGTGTCCTTGAGTGCTGCGATGCCCTTCAATCTGCTGTAGCCATTCTGCAGCTCGATTTAGAAAAGGCTTTTGATCGCGTACCGCATGATGCGCTATTTGCTATACTTGAGCACGTTAATGTTGGATCGGTAATTAGAGACGGTGTAGCCCTGGCGTATCAGAACTGTACTACTAGGCTAATTATCAACAAGATGCCGGGAGATCCTATTAAGCTGGAACGTTCTGTCCGCCAGGGCTGCCCAGCAAGCCCACTGTTGTTTGCGCTGTATATTGAGAGTTTATGTTTGGCAATCTTACGCAATGAAAGAATCCGTGGTTTTAGGCTCCTCGAAGCCGAAGTTAAAGTTCTGGCGTATGCTGATGATGTAGCAGTGTGTTGTACTTCAAAAGAAAGTGTGCAAGAGACAAGTGCTGTTGTTAGGGAATTTGGACAAATTACAGGAAGTTTAGTAAACTGGGGAAAGAGTCTGGGGTTATGGCACGGTGAATGGTCACAAGCCCCGGATACTTATGCTAACATACGGTGGAAAGTACTTAGGCGTACCCTTCGAGCACTATAAAAGCACTGATGAATACTGGGTTAATCAGGTGAAACAAATTCGGGAAAAAACAACGCGGTTCAACACCACTTGTCTCTCATTGTTTTCTAGAGCTGCTGTATGTAATGTATTTCTCATGAGCAAGCTATGGTATGTGATGCAAGTGTTCTGTTGTAAGCGTGTGAATGTTCAAAAGCTTCATAGAATATTCGCCATTTTTGTGTGGGGTTCCACTTGGGAAAGATGCAGTAGGACGAATCTGTTCAGACGAGTTAAAGCTGGAGGACTCGGTTTGTCGCATCTATTCGTGCGCCAACTAGTTAATCGTTTCCTTTTCTTTCGGGATGTTCAAGATCCCTTTTTGCGAACTGTATGCCAGCTACGCCTCTGTCGCTCTTTACCTAATTATGTTGTTAGCACCGCAAGTATGCCTGGATCTACACGAGGCTACTTTAAGGAAATTGTGGACAGCGTCCGTTTCCTGTCTGTCAGGTTTTCAAATGAATATCTTTTTTCAGTTAATCGAAAGAAATTATATAAAGACATTTGTGACATGATTTTTCCAGTACCTCTGTATAGAGCCATAAACAGTGGAGGCGAAGGCCAGGACGTACTCAAACGAGTAAAAAAATGCAAATTCCGTCAAGTGCAAAAACCTTCTTTTTTAAGTTACACTCTGGTACTTTGCCAGTGCGGACCTTTTTGGAAGAGCGAGGTTTTTATTTGCCATGGGGATCCCATTGTTTTATTTGTAGAAAACCAGAGACAATAGATCATGTTTTCTTGCACTGTTGGGAAGGGGTCTATTTCTGGGATGTGCTACAAAGGACGCTGAAGAAAGATTTGCCTCTACATCCAATTGGAATTCGGTTTTTAACTGTTGAAAACGATGATGGGCTCCCTTTCGACCTGATAATGCTGCTTGGCCTCCATTGTTTATGGCGAGCTCGAATGGCCGGGTTTCACTGCGACCCGGACAGGCGGCCAGCACGTGTGCTCTTTCGAGAATGCATCGGCCAGTACATTGATGTACTAAAAGATCAAGAGTTTGTTCCGGATTGGGTAGCCAGGGTTCAGCCTCTGGTTTACCTAAAGGAATATTAAGAAATAACACCATCGAGACTACTGTAGTAGTCTGCATTGCTGTTTAAGAAAAAAAAACTGTATGTTACCTGCTATTTATGTTTGTGTTGTGTCAATAAACTGGTTTAAAAAAAAAAAACATCGTGGCTTTGTGGTAGGACACCTGCTTGCCACGTAAACGGCCCGGGTTCGATCATCAGTGGGACCGAATATTTGTATTGTTTATTTTATTTGCATCTTTCTCGATTTTTCGCTCACGGCCGATTTTTCGCTCACGCACCGACACCGACGGCGGTATTTCTGCGAAACGAGCTCTCTAACGCTATCGCGTTAAAAGGAAGAGCGGACTCGGCTCGAGCTGTGAGCTTGGCCTCTCAGCGTCGCCGCAGCTCCTGCACAAATATAACGTGTAAATAGTTTTCAGCGTGCCTGGCTCGTCACTCGCTTAACAATATGGATTAGTGAACCCATGCGCGTCGAATGTGTGTAATCTCAATCTTAGTCCTAATAAATGCGTATTTTCTGCAGGCGCCTCAGAGGCTGCGCTAGGAAACAATAGAGCTGGCTCCTATTGCAGAAGACGTTACACGGTAAGGGATCTGCGTTTACAACAGTTCTGCAGCAGTTGGGACGCGTGGGTTAACCATAATTTCTGTTTTAGAGTTTTTCATTAAAGGGAGCAATATAATTTCACTCTACATACCATGAATTATAGAGAATGCACTTGTATATGATATCCGTAATCAAAATACCCACTGATATTGCTTTCAGTCGGTTTAGGTTGTTCAGTCCGGCGTGGTAGTCTGGCTGCTCACCCGAAAGACCTTCGTTGCATCCGCGCGGTCGAAGCTGCAACTTGCAGTCGTGGAGAACATGCTATAGAAGCCCGTGTATTGCGTGTTATCAAACTACGCATGAGAGCACAAGGTGTTCCAAATTTCCGGAACCTTCCTCTACGTCGTGCGTCGCGGTCACATCTTGGCTTTAGCATGTGAAACACAAGCAATTATTATTTTAGTGCTGTATATGTCTTACAAATGCTGAAATCTGTAGAAATCAAGGAATTATAGAAGGGGGTGCCTAAAGTCCAGGACGCTTCGATGTACAGTCGTCTGACTGTTTAACAGTGCCACTTTGGTTTGGAGTCGCTAGCCTGTGAGTGCCTTCCAAGAGCGCCAAGCCATGACATGAGATAACGCAGCGCATGAACATCAATTTCACTTGAAGATCAAGTTTCGTGAACTAGGTTCTTCCCCCAGGCAGGACACTGTCTACCGCAGAAGCTTGCTTGGTGGTCGCTTACACTCTTTTAAGCTTATGTCAATTTATTCGAGCCAGTGTCAGCTTCTCGCCGCAGGGAAGAGGCCAGCAGGCGGAACTAGGCCTCGAGCAAAGATGGTGCCCACGCGAGGCTCTATGGCATCTCTGTGACAACTTGACCACTAATATATTTATTACAGGGACAAAGAGAAAATGAAAAAAAGAACGACTAAAAGGCGATGTCCTTGCCAGCGGGGAAGATGTCATACAGCAGGCATAAATTAGGTCAATTTTAATTTCTTCCGAAGCACACTCATCACATCTAATCCCTTCGCTCTGCGGGAAGGCATTGACCGCCACGCATTTAAAGCATTTGCGGTAGTCTTGCGGTAGTATCAAAATATTGAGTTCCAAACAGACAACCCAAATTTCACTCCCGAATTGAAAGCCCACATCGTCTCTCGAGGCAAGCGAAAGAAGCTGAGATTCTGTGCCATAAGTGGAACTAAGGAAAACTTTTGATAAAAAGTAAGGAAAATCGAGAATATAAAGAGAGTCAATAGAATAGAGAATCAATAGAATTTCGTTTTCTTGTGCTTTTTTTTCGTAGAAGCCAGAACCAAAACATATGCTTTACGCAAACCACTTACAGGTTCTTGGTTCTTAACGGTAGTGTCGCCATCTAGAAACGATAGAGCGAAGTCGCAAATTGTCAGGTTAGTATGCGTGCCGGCAGTTACACCTTGAGTAGTCTCAATGCCTCTATAGGCGTACAGGCTTCGGCATCCTGCCAGCACGTTGGTTCAGCCACAGCCGCTACATAACCTGTCTTTTGTGACGTTCATGATTGCCAGTTGCGTTGCGGCGCACTCTACTCCAGGAACGCAAAGACGGCCACAGAGAAGTGAATGACGCGCCTTTTGCACCGCGAAGTGTGCGTTAACAAAGCGCTGCCCTGAAAAATATTTCGATTTCACTTGCAAGGTCTCACCATTTGCGGACGCTTCTGCTTTATAGCAGGTTTGCGCCGAGCGCTGACGCGTTCAATGCAGTGTCTCCGGAGGAATGTGAGTCGTTCGAGAACTTTAGCTTGTGTGCAACTATTGAAGATCCCTGTGCAATGTCCAGGTACCATGGGCGTGTACATACGAAGGGTTCACATGTCCACAGTATCCAACCCATCTCCCTCCCCTTGATTCGCAGATTGCCGCTTATGTGCGGAAAGAGGCTGCACTTTTGTGTTATACTATATTCCAATGACAGAGGGATCAGCCATACTTCTATGTTCATGGCCACTTTTCCCTTTCTCAATAGAGGGTAGGAAATTAGGTACAATAAGAAATAGTAACACAAGGTGGAGGAGCAGAAATATGTCATGTTCCTTAGGTTCCGTTATTTTCTGTTTCGTGACTTTTCTTTATTATGTAAAATTGTGCATTTTGTTCGCTATGTATGAAACTGCGTGTGTATATATTATTAACAATGTATGATTGTTATTTTGCCTATGCCCTGAGTGTGCATTTGGGTGCTAGGGTCCCGTCAGGCAGAGCACATCTGCCTTTTGCCGTTGCATCCAAGGCATTCTTTTTGATTGTCTGAAATAAATTCAAATTCAGATTATATGCTCCCAGGCAACACGAGCAGGCAAGTAACGTCATCTTCCACCTCCATGGTGTGCAGGCATACTGACAATTTCCCTAGCGGCTGCATAACTTCAGAAGATCAATAAAACGTTCGCAGAGAAAGCGCAACCCAGCCACTGGAACACAGCACTGTTTCCTAGGAATGTATTGTTTAAAAATTTCAAGCACACGGAACCTGGCTGTCCCCATCATTTCCGCTTTTGTTATTTTCCTCATGTTCTGTCTACTTTTATGTCACCGGCATCCGACGTCTTGTCACATGATAGCCTTTTCATAGCCCATAATGCACTACGTGCTACCGCTGAGAAAACATTTCGGCGTATGTGCGCAGAGGTCAGTAATACCTATATGTGGCAGAGCTTTATTTCCGTGATCTTGTGGCACTAACGTATTGCATGAGGACCTTTGTAAAAATCAACTGTTCTATGCTTGTATTATTGGTTTTTCTTTGCCCTTCAGGTACACAACAATCCTTGCCTTTACATATGCGTCACGGATAGTGGCTGGTACTATCGTATGTACCCGGACGGCACACAATGTGTGGTAAGTTTTCCTCTTACTTCAACTAAAAGAAGCTCCGAAATATACACAAAGCATTGCACGTAATGCGCAGAGGAGTCAACAAGGTGAGGAAACTGCGGCAGGATAAAAAAAGAGCCAGGCCTGCGCGGAACCGCAGGATAGTGACAGCGTAACCTGGAGGAGCGACCTTCTTAGAGGCCATTTTAAACGCTTGAGGAAACTAGTGCAGGTAGAGGTGGTAGGTAAGCTCTGCGCCATAACTCTTATTTTGCCAGGTAGGGAAGTACCCACTATGCCATAATTACTGCGGTATTGTAACTTGCAAATCTGTATAACTGCCCATCTGAGAGAGTCTCTTGGCGTCGTTTTCCCGAGAACGAACCGAACTCTCGGCCCGGCGTCGACGACGAGCTGCGGTTTGGACTCTTCTCTGCACAGCTCTCTATTGCGGCCGACGTTTCCTTGCTGCAGCCGCGCGCGTAGCTTTGCGATTGGCTTCTTCAGCAGCGGTCCGCACCATGCGAGGAGGCGCCATCAGGTATATCGAAGAGCCAAGTCAGGTTGCTGTCGGGGCGGCGCACGTCGCCTGCCACGTGACGCACGGCACGATACGACAAAACAGCTTCAAAGGGGAGCACTTCGTCATAACGATGACGGAAAAGCTGAAGAAAATAGTTGCATAATGACGATGTTGATGATGCCTCTGTAATGGGTTCAGAGCTACGAAGCATACAGCCCTGTGTTATTTGAAATGATTTCTCTAACTCGTTATACACTCCACTTTCCGCAACGTGTAGTGGCGTATTGTTATTCAACCACGTAACATTACATTTGTTAATGCGATTCTTCGACAGTCGTTATACCTGTTTAGGTCTTGTAGCGAAGATTTTTCAAGCTCAGTGGTACAATACTCGATTTTCACGCAGGGTGTTAGGGTTCGAATCCACATAGGGGACTTGGGTACGAATCCTCCTTGGTCCTTGTTATTCTTTCTAAAATTTGCGCGATAGCGTGTACGGACACCGGCGGCGGCGGCCAACTACGGCGCCGAAAACGTCCTTGTTGTGATCTGAAAACAGCTTACGTTGTAAAAGCGGATGGTGCAAGAAATTCCATTACACGAGGGATGAGACCCAAGGTGATGAAATGCAAAGTGGCGCCAAAGAAGCCACACAGTAGAATTAGTGGCTACTTTTATTGTATAACGAAATGGCTTTACTCGGACACCCAGATATACAGAGAAGTGAACAGGATATACGGGGAGGTTAGCCAAGCACGTTCCTGGTTGGCTACCCTAAGCCTTGGGAGCGGGAGATGGCAATAATATGCAAGATAGAGGAAGGAAGACAGTAAAAAATTACACAAGCGGGCACTTAGTAAGAATACACAGACAAAGCGCCAAGGCACTAGCACTTGCAGTAAATGTGTCATACGAAGGATATTGTCTCAGAACACAGGCAATCCGTGGATGCCGAGAAGGCCTGCATCTCGTGCAGTGTAAAAGTATGGGGCTGAGTCTTACACGTTCATAAAATAGCCCAACACAGCGCACAGCAACGTACAAAGTATTGTGTCTGTAGTACATCAACAATGGAATACCATTATTACGCTAGTTAATGAGCGTTCTGCAATTTCTTATGACCAATGTCGCTTGCGGTTACCATCATTAGGTACATCGGAACCCTAGAAAGCGTCCACGGGAATCGCCTATCCGGGCGCACGCAGAAAAAGATAGTAATCTGGATACATGCTCTGCTCCATCATGACCGCTCCTCTGCGAGACGTCAAGCATTTCTACATGTATGATGTTTGAATCATTTTACGCAAGCACACAGTTCTTTACTTGAAGTAAAAAAATTTATATTGGTGACAGTGTTATCCAATATTCCGTCACAAGTAACCTACAGGAGTACCGTTTCCTTAAATATAGGAAATGTTTCGAGTATTTTACCAATAACACAGATCTGTTTCTAATTATATCTAACACATTTCAGATAATAAAACGTCTACGTCTTTTTACGGCTTTATCTTAAGAAATATTGAAGTGCTCTCCAGGCACTTCACACGAAGGCATCTACTACACGAAGTCTGTGTACAACTAGTGAGCGAACTTTCGAGCGGGACGTTCTTCCAGCTACGCAGTCACGCGGATGCCACTGCCATGGGAGCTGCAGGAGAGATGCCGAGAGCACAAATGCTAACACTGGATGCAACCCCTCGAGATGGCCACGGAGATAATTAAGAGAAGTGAAAGAGGAACTACAAGAAACTAGATGAAAAGGCCAGTTCAACAAGCTAGACAAGCTGCGGACCTTCGGAAATGAGCCGTGGGTAAATGAAAGTGCGCGAACTTGGAACCAGAGCTCACTAGTGAATAGCCTGCGCCACTTTTATTGCGATAGCAATTAGATATGGACAGTCTCGGCTGGTTTTTGCCGTCCCCGTCGCCGCCGTCATGAACCGTATAAGTATATATATATATATATATATATATATATATAAGTTCCAAAGAAACATAATTCGGAGAAATTCTTCCAAAGCGCGGGATCGAACCAGGAACCTCTCGCTCCGCAGCGCGCGGCGCTAACCACTACGCCACGAAGAGCATATTCTGCAGGGAGCTAACGCCGAGCCTTATATACACACCCTTTACCGCTGGCAGGACTCGGAGAAGGCAGGCGCTTATAAGCGTTTCTTCATTACCAGCGACATGGCGCGGGGAGCGCAACGAGCGGCCGCCTTTGCAACAGGAGCGCTGTTCAAACTGAGAGTATCCATTGTGACAGCTTATTCGCGCTCGTTCGGTGTATATCTGTGCGTTAGTTTTGTGCGTGCTTCACTTGATAGTTCGCGCTCATCTTCTGTTTGTTCACTGAGCGGCCTCCCTTAGCTTTGTATGTGTAGCTTTGTGGCACACAACGTATAAAGCCCTTCGTACCAGCACGCGCTGCCCACGGGAGGCGCTCACTTAGCAAGTGCATGTTTGCTACAATTAATATTGCTCCTGAAGCTGCGAGCCTCACTTCGTATAGCATTACAGTTTCTTGCTATCGCATTCATTGCTTCACCCTTGCGGCGAAACTCACTTTTATGTAATTATCACCACCAAATTTTATTGAATTTGGATACCGACACCATAATGTGATAGCTGATTTCTTAGCAATCGTTTGATCACAAGATCTTCATATTAAGGAACCTAGAACTCGAACGGTGCGCTTTTTTCTCAAGTCTGGCAGCCACGCCCGGTTTCACAAGAACACATGATATTAGCTCGCCTCAAAGTCCGTGAGAAATCGCATATCGTCAGAGTGAAAATTTTGAACGGATTATTGACTAGCAGCGCATGACATAAACGTGAGGCGCAGCTGTGTGGACGACAAACGACTTTAACGTTTCGAATTCGGCACGTTTAATCACTGATTACGGATGATGGATTTGAATGGCCATCGTAACGAGAGACTTAATTCATACGTCTTACCACAACGCGTACGTGTTGTAAAACATAGCGAAGGTGTCCAAAATTTGCTTATACTTGAATAATAAAGCGTATCAAGCTTTTTAAATTATATATCCCGCACTTTCGTAAAGCCACAAACTGATTCCAGCGCTCAACAACAGCATGACGCCAGCAAAATCCCTTTCGTGATGTGAGCTAACTCTACGTCTCGATGTTTATCTTCTACAATGCTAGTAAAAACATCATTTTATAAAGGAGGAATAATATTCAAATTCATTAAGTTTGTCGAAATTAATTGATTTTCAATTACGCACTTTCTTTCAGCTAAGCCGTCCGCGTGGTGCCCTTGGGCGCTGTTGGAAAGGAAACTGCTACAAGCGTGAGTTGCATAAATAACTAACGTACACGCGAATTACCTTTATAAAGATTTGATTGATATTGTGGGATTTAACGTCCTAAAACGAGCTCTGATTATGAGGGACACCGCAGTGAAGGTCTCCGGATATTTTGACCACCTGGGGTTCATTAACGCGCACTGAAATCGCACAGCACACGGGCCTCAACATTTCGCCTCCAATTTATAAAGAAATATTCTTCCTGTTTCATCCGTAAAATGATACTCATCAGGTGTTATTTGCGTTTCGAATCGAGAAAGGCAAGTGACGCTTGTTTTAGTAGAGACAAACGAAGCCGTGATAGGGCACACATACGTTCAACAATTTTTGCATAATCATTTTGTTGTGCGATTGGCATCTTCGTTCCGAACTTCTACTTGAATAAATTTGCTAAATGCATGGATAGCCTTAATAGGTGCCTTCAACAAGTGCAGCCGACTCAGGCTTCTCCAGTGTGAGCTACAGTGAGTACGAGAAGCATATTCAAAACAACTTTTTTCAAAAAATATTGTTCATTATCTCAACAAAACTCTTCAGCGATATTACGACTGTAGACACTCCACGGAAGAGCTTAATTTGCCTCGTAAAGAACAAATTAAAATGAACACGGCATTCAATGTCCATCACTGTGGGACAAGTACTTGAAACAAATTCGCTACACTTATCCTTGAAGAGAAGTTAGAGTCCAGAAATGAGATGTGAATCATTAACCTCTTATAAGTTGCATATTTAGTAAACATAAAAAAATTGCGAAGGCGACACAGCCAGAGAGAGAGAGAGGGAGAGAGAGAGAGCTCTTTATTCAAAGGCAGAGAACTTATCCGGCGTTTAAACGTAGATAGGATTATAGACAATTAGCTCTGCGCTACATTCTAGTCGATAAGGAAGTCAATTGCCTTATCAATCATCTGATTGAGCTAAAAGAGCAAAGAATACATCTCCCCTCAGCATAAATTCGTGTCCAACTTACCATTCTGTAGCAAAACATCCTTAACAATAAAGAACAGTGGCGCAACAGAAAACAATGACGGGACAAAACCTTAGCTTACAGGAGCACGCAGTGTCCAAAAAAATGGAACTGGTTCACGCTTACCAATTCGCTGTAAGGCCTGTGCATGTGCACCCATTTTTTTCATCCACCAATATCCTAAAACGCCGTCCTGATGTACTTGCAAGGGAACTGGCAGAGGCTTACTTTACCAAATTGTTCGGCAGTAGGTGTGTAAGCGTACCTCCGATTGTCTTGCGCAGCAGTCAGTTCACATTTTTGCAGGATCGCTTCTTATTTTGCCCTGAGCGCATGTACGCATTTTTCGTATATAGTGCATTCTTTCGTAATCGAACTTGTTGGTAGTGCTCGCTTGTACCTGTTCCTTCGTCTCATCCTTGTCCTGTGTTGCGCCACATTTCTTTAGATATGTACCACTAAGCATATTTAAAATAGCAAATTTACCTGTGCACCAACTAGCCTAGCAATGAGGTCTATTAGACATCCTTATAGGAACACCACAACGGCTTTGAAAAAAGTTCACGTAAGATACGGAGAACGTAGCCCTTGAGTTGCTATTTTTCCTTCGTAAGCATGAATTTTCTTTGTTTAGCTCTGAGCAGTGACGGTGAAAGCAAAACTACATTAAGCAGCTCTTTCAGGAGTCACAATATATACATTCAACTAATAATCTATTGGTTACTGCACATGTGTTTTCACTCTTGTTCTCTTGCAGATGCCACGCGTCCTCCTCGCCCGGACCCTTGCGCCAAACAACCACACAGGGTAAGTGAACTGAGCTGTCAGAATCCTATAAATTGAAGCGGCAGCCTACACACATAGGCAGTTTTGTAGGCTGCATGATTGGTTGACTGCAGTCTTCTGGACAGCTCATAAAGGCTGAAGCGATGGAGGTACCTAAATATTTTTCCACAGGGTTCTCTTGTGCCGAAGTAGTTTAAGAGAACAAACTGCTAGGAAGTGCAATAGAATGTCCATTAAAAGTACATCAATAATATAGTGTAAAAATTTATTCTACTTTCTGCGCTCAACAACCCACAAAATCAGTCCTAGTGCGAATTCTTTCATTAGAGAGAGTGAGATGTTAAAGCAAGGGGGAAACATTTCTGCATGAAGGAGAACGGCGAACATCTAAGAGGTCAAAGACGCAGACCCCTTTACCTGAGTTTTTAGACTTCACAACGCCAAGACGATTGATTCATGCTGATAAGTGGAAGTCAGTGAGCCTAGAACTCTTGAGGAATAATTTGCTCGATCCGTAACAGAACAAAAAATAAAAGATACAGCTATGTATGTAGTTGATCTGTAGAATTAAATTCACACACGATGTGTCTAAACGTGCGTGTCTTACCTTGATGACCTTACACATCACGTAATCGCAAGTAGCAGTTATTGCATTGATGAGCGTATGTGGTTTTGCCGGTGTTTCTGTGTTATCATAATCTTATTGGAAATATCTAATTGCAAGAATAATATTTACATGTATGTTGTGCTTGAAAGGGACATGCGATATCTTGGTTAAATATTCTCATTCTCGCAGGTTGTTAACGCAGCTTAACGCACTCAGCCATGGTCATATGACAATTTTTACGCAATATACTGATCTGTAAGGTAATCTTAAATATTAACTCTAATGAAGTTTTCCGAAGTTCATATGTTCTAACCCTTTCAAATATATTCACGGAAGCAGTTGAGGAGATCATGTAAATATAATAGTCGTATTAAGTTTTATTTTTTGTCCAAGGTTGGTTTCAAATAAAAGAGGACAAGTAAACATAATACAGACACTCTAAGTTTATTATGTAATAATAAATCTTTCAGTCTGCTAATTTTTTGCATATGATGTTCCATGTCTCTCCGGATTCTACCTACAGTACTAAAAGCTTGAAAGCGGGACACTGATATTACGTGAAGTTTTACTTATCAAGTTTAGAGGGGTTCAAAAATATCATCTTACCTAACCATACATGTCCTTTGGTACCTTTGCAACTTACCAGAAGCGGCCCATTGAAGCTGTAGGCATCAAACTACACCCAGAAATCCGAAGTTTTTTGTTTCATAATTGCTTAAGAAAATGAGTTCTTGGAATGCATTACCATGAAAACCCAATACTTGAACATCTCTTAGAGATTTGATACCGGTAATCATTTGCTGTAACAAAATCTCTTTGCTAGGAATTTGTTGAATCATTTACAATTTCAAGGTGTAATGTATTAAAATGGAATATATACTAATTATCTGGGAAGATTGCTAATAAGCTGAAACTTTGTAATCACAAGTTCCGTTTATGAAATTTTGTGTCTCATCTGCCCCGACATAAAAACATTAAGCCGTAAAACATGTATTACATACACATCGTCGCAGAGGCTTGCATGATCTCAAATTTCGCAAGCGTGCGGTCATTGTTTGACACAGCTGGACCGAAAGACGAATAGATGGGAACACAATGAAAATATACGCATGGGAAGGGTGGAAACAGCCAGGTGGTGTCCTGGAATATTCATTCTGCTCAGCTGTTGTTTAGAATTTCTTCCACCATCTTTGCACCAAAATCCCTGTATATTTGTCTTCAAATTCAGGAAGGTTACGCACCTGGCTGTCGTTACCCTTGCCCCAATGATAGGCGCAAAATGAGAGCATACGCAGACGGAACGCCATGCATGGTAAGCCCCCCAAATTCTTTGTCTTATAACTAAGCTAATGTAGACGAGAACAATATATGCTGATCTATTCGTTGGAATTGCGAGTACGTGACCTTTTACACAACACCATGATTTGGAAATACATGCCCTAAATAGGGCGTAAGGTAATGGGCTGTTCACGGTATGAGTATAGCGCAGCAGCAAGAATAAGCCAAAACATGGCAGTGGAGAAAGTAAGCGCAACAGTGTTCACAACCCTTGTACATGTGTGCGAGGAGCCCGTACCACGTGCACAGCTTGAAGTACCAATCATGAATATATTTCTCTTGCGACTTTTTTTTAGTTGTCACATGCTGCAGTGCCGAAACTCGACTACGCGCGTCCGCGGGCAGTGCCATGCGAAAAATGGTGTGGGAGTAGAGCAAGACCTCTCCGATCGCTTTCGAGGCTCACAAAAAAGTAAATCGAATCTTCACGTGTTTGTTAAATTGCTATTTCACTGCACGTGAGAATTACACGAAAAGCCCTAAAACCAGCGAAAAAGAAGTACATATGGAGGGGGCGACTGCGCCTTGTATATTCCGCATGACCAAGCAGTGACGTCAGAGATTTTCAAGGCGTCTACCAGGACCCTGGTATAGTTCACCGATACAAATGCACTGAATTATATCCCCAGGCGCTTTCATACTTAATGTAGCAACATTCATGAAATTAAATTGAGCCCACGTGGAAAAAAGAAAGGCTTTATAATTTCTGCCGTGATGCTTCCGTTAGGGTGTAGGAGTGTCGCGGTGAAGCCGAAGAAATGATACTTCAGCTTTCATTTACTCTTATAGTATTGAGCATATGAACGCGGTATTAACGATAATTCAATTCTTGAAGGATGGTCTAACGGCACAAACTTATCAACTGTGTTACTTATACCGCTGTCACGCGAGGCAACTTAAGTGCACTTTGAGCGAGTGCACTTACGCTCACGCGCTGCTACACGAAAAAGAGAAGTGTGGTTTGGAAATGTGCATTCCCCTAGCGGACGTGGCCGCAAACTGCCCGAGGGTGAGAATAGCGAGGTTATTTGTTCAAATATGATATGTTTTAATACATACCAACATTTATAATACCGAAAACAATGTTTTGAAAATGCTGCGGCGCCGCCTTATGCATTAGATTATTTGTTAGCAAACCATTGCTGCCGACGCTCCACACTCCATCGCGGTGAAGTGAGTTCGGCGAACGCACTCGCCCGCAAGTGCGCTTTGCAGCGAGTGTCACTAAACGTTCCCGTGTGACAGCGTGCGAATGACACTAGCGGCGAAGTGAATTCGCTCAAAGTGCACCTAAGTTGCCTCGTGCGACAGGGGTATTAGACTGCCCACGTACCTAACAGAATCGCTGCTATTTACCCTTTACAATATATATATATACGTCCTCCTGTGCTCGCTTCAATTGTGCAGTGAGAATATTCCGTATTCCGGCTGTTACACACTGTGTTCCCTCACACTGTTATGTAGGCATAAAAGAATATGACACCCCCCCCCCCCCCCGCCCTCTTGTGAAGACTGGTATGCATCTCGTGTGCTCCAGATTCACCTCCAGCAGTGGTGCTATCTACGGCGAACGGTGGCGAGAAATGGATGCGTGAGACGCACGGAAGACTACATACTGATTCACAGGCTACCCTATTTGATGTCGTATTCATACGCTTTTTTCCAATATGCAGCCAGCTCAGTTGGTGTCGGGCAACAGTTGACGACGACGACGACGACGAGTAATAGTGGCGTCAAATGTTGCCCCACACCAGCTGGGCGGGCTGCCCATCCCAGCGGCAAAGACTAGAAGCACAAAATGTACAGAGGAGGCGTCTTGCAAAACGTAAGGGCAACATGAAAGAGCCAAGAGGCTTCCTTGTCGTTATTATTCATTGTCGGTGGATGGTGCCAGTAGTTACTTCTTGTGTAATAGAGGTGCAAAATTTACAACAAAATGCATGTGCTTCTATGGGGCTTCTGGTAAAGGGGCAGCCGTTTTTTTTTCCTGACTGTTCGCCAGTTGAGCCAATCGATGGTGCCGCCGTAGCATTGCACCATGAGGGTAGGAGCTATGGGGCCCGGCCTTTATAAGAGATTTAGGAGATAACATGGCTGACAACTTTCGTGACCCGTTTAATCGTACACCTAGGTGATCAGGAAAAAGTGATTTCTGCGAATGTATTTCTTCGGAGCGATTCTCTGTCCTCAGTAACTTGAAGCGTAGACAAATGCCAAGAATGAGTATATCATAGCGAACCTTCGGTTGCTTTCTTTTTAGGTTCTCCCTACTAGGTAATGATTCCTTAGGTTTAGATCATGAATTGTTCAGTACTTTACAACATCTCGTTGCATGTGTATGAAGACATGCATGTGTTCTCAAACCTAAGGCACTATTTGCCATCTACGAGCAACTTTACCTCATGTAGCTCTTCAAAAGCTTTTGAAAAAACAACTTACCTGAACTCAAGCTCTGGATTTTAGTAGAATTTCCGACCATGCGGTAAGAGCAGTAATTGAGGTACCGACCCAATGCATATGCAAATCATTAGTTGCGTGGAAAAAGTCTGGACAATTTTTAGAATATTCATTAGAATCATAGTCAAATGGAGCCTTGTCAGGAAAAAAATCAGAGATGAAGTTCTCAAATGTACAAGGAAGGAACTCGTGCAGGACCGTATAAATTTGCGATTTTTGGGAGAGACCTACGTCCTGCAGTGCAATTAAAATAACCTCATGCAAAATGGCAAATACCTTGTTTAGAATTAATAGACTTTAATCTAAGAAAGTTTATCTACACGTGTACACGAGCGGTTTATCGCATGCATGTTAGGGTATCAAGACATGAAATTACAGTATGTCGCCGGAGAATATTGCCAAATTTTGAGCACATCCCATATAAAAAACAGCGGTTGCCCAAACGAAAGTACACATCTGAAACTTGAGAAGCACGCGTGATATCAAAGTGACACACAAACGTAAATAATGCTCTACCCGATGAGGAGAACCAGCATGGTGCAATTGAGGCAAGCCAGGATGGTGTGCGTCAATTTCTTCCCGTTGGGCGAGTTTCTTGTCCACGTCGCTCCTCCTAACGCGTAGTATTATTCCACCGCAAAACGATGCGTTGCGTCATTTCCAGCGCGATGACAGACATTTAGGGGCACAACAACAGTCTCTTTATTTGACCTTTATCTTTTTTCGGGTTGGTGCACGGCCGACGGCGAAGATTGAAGAAATATACGGCTGGTTTTAGCGCGCGATAAGGCGACACCGTGTTGCCGTGTTAGGGCTGACCTGGATCGCCTGTTTACACTCGCGTCCGCTAGGTTGCAAGCACTAACTTGGAATAGCGGATGCCGATAATCTAATTTCAAACGCTCATAGCTCTAGTGCGTCGAGCGCGCCTGAATTACCCAGAGTTGTTCTTCAAGAAACGGCCATGCCAGGTCACTACAGGCATTCGTAAGCTGACCATGTGACACTGTTGCGGCAGCAAGCTTCCGCTCAGGGACGCTCGATTATATATATTTCTGTTCCAAGAATGACTAACTTCTAAAGCAACAATGAGGCATAATTAAGTCATTCGCTCGAGCAACCGCGCTTATTTTATCTATTATGACGTCTTAAGCTGTGAAATGCCCTTGAAGACATTTCATGGTACTCTTGTTGCCCGCTTGGCTAAATATTTACCTTACACACAATGTTGCAACACCCAAATATGTTCCGAAAATAAATGATAGGTGCAAATACAAAAGCACTAAATGTGTTCCCTCTGGAAAACATTCCAGCCGGTAAATTCTAAAGGGAATCGAGCAGGAAAGCCGGGACTTTGCAAAAATGGAGAATGTGTGCAGTACGATTTCTTTGGTAAGTAATATTTTTCAACTTGCCCTGCCATGCATGTGGGACCCTAATCAGTTGGGACAAATAACAGCAAATTACTGTATTGTACTCGAAATCGCTGTTTTAATCCGATGGTCCCCTCATTCAAGGCCAAATACCCCTTTTAGAGGTATTAGACCACGTTACGTGTAAAAGTAATTTGATTCGAACCGAGGCTGCGAAGGGACGCCACTTAACCCAAAAGTGGTTTCTTTCATTAAAATGCTTCTCAGCACTAGACAAATTGTATCGGTGGTATATTTGCTTGTTTTCACGAAATGAAAGTTTAGCTTTAGTGCACAAGCGTATCATCGGCCCCGTTTGTTTGATTGTGATAGCCAAAAAAAAAACAAAGGTCACTTGCCCTCACATCAGAAAAATGTGTGGCAGGCGTTCATCTGTGAATGGGTACTAGTGTTCAGAAGCATTTCATCAATGTCCTTTTGAATGAGTACAATGCCCTTTTTGTCTTACTTTGTGTGTAGAAACATATCTGCTGCTGCTTTTTCATGAGTATGAAGGACAAAACACACTCAGTGTGAGGTTCCTCATTTTACCACATTGTTCTATGAAGCAAGCGTTGCCGCATACAATAATATGCTGCCTAACCTGGAACGTAGACAGCACCTTGACAACTAAAGGATAGGTCCTGGTACGACGTAACGTTTTCTGTCATCTGTCACCTTAGGGCCTAGGCGCCTGTTTTGACGCTACAATGAGCTGATATGCATATTATAACCATCGTGCGTTTCAATATTTGTACGAAGTCGAGGAAAGTTAGAAAAATGTATGGCGACTGGTAGTAGAACGCACTGTTTATTATATTGCTGTGAGAGCGCTTAACAAAAACTAGATGCGCAAATTCACAGCTGTTGGTACAATAGGTTTTTCTTTTACTTGATGTACCGTGTGGGGGGAGTCACCTAAGTCTAGTGGTAGCCTGCTTGCTTGGCACCTCGGAGTTCGATGGCACCTCGGAGTCCGGGTTCCATTCCTACCCTCCCCCCTTCCCCTAGCCGATTGGTAGGTTCACATAGGAAATCACAGCACGTTCATCAGTGTATCTGTGCCTGTTTCTATATACTTGGTAATCCGCGACAAAGGCATGTTTTTACTCTTTTTAGTGCGTTCAAATAATATGTGTAATATCTGTTTTCGCGCGTAGTTAATTGATGCAGCCTTTATGAAATTCAAACAATTGTGACGCGAAGCCTGCTGCTATGGACCGAGAACTATGGGCATGAGCGACACGCGACTGTGGTATCCTTAATCGTGACACACATCACAAGCATATCATGATAGGGCTGTAAAGATTAGTCAATCATGGTCGCCATACATTTATATCCTACCATCTAAATTTTGCTGTCCACCGCGCAATCGAGACGGCAAGGAGAGCATCGAGATGTAAGCAGCTAGCTAGCTAGCTAGCTAGCTAGCTAGCTAGATAGATAGATAGATAGATAGATAGATAGATAGATAGATAGATAGATAGATAGATAGATAGATAGATAGATAGATAGATAGATAGATAGATAGATAGATAGATAGATAGATAGATAGATACCGTCAATGAGACTCAAGTACGCCAAGAAATATTTCGCATTTAAAAGTGAATCCCTCGAACACTGTGCTGAAATTGCTTTCGTTCGTCGTTTGCGCAATTGACCCATATTTAGTTTGATGACGCGTTCGACGCCAGACAAAAATGGTAGGCGTTGTTCAAAGTCAACATACACCCTCCTCATATACCGCTGCTTCAAGTATGCATGTTACCAGCTGTTTGTTCTATAAAAAGCAGTATAAATCAAGAAACACTAATGACCTGCCCTTCCCACTGCTACCAATTTGCACAAGCTTGCGCAACATTCATTTACAAATAGAATTGCTTTCTTTTATACATATCCATTTGGGGCGCACCTACAATCACAGCCGAGGGTTGCCTTGAATATTGTCATTGATTCTCACACATGCAGGATACATATGAACGCGCTTTTTAGTAGACGTAGCTCTGCGCCTCGTTGAGTTCTTCAGTCAGAAATACGTGTTTTGTTTTAGATACAAATTAAATAAGAACAACCGCTCTGGCAATCCGAGAGGGGTTTATGTCGTACATTGTCGTCCAAAATAAGTTAATAGTACTTATCACATTCAGTCAACCTAACCAAGAAGCAGGGTTTCGTAAAGGCTACTCAACAGTATATCATATTCACACTGTCAATCAGACGATAGAGAAATGCCCGGAGTACAACCAAACCCTATATATAGCCTTCATAGATTATGAGAAAGCATTTGACTTTGTCGATACCTTCGCACTCATGCAAGTATTGCGGAATCAGGTCATAAGCGAGCACTACGTAAGACTACTGGAAGACATCTACAATGGCTCCACAGCCAGAATAGTCCTCCATAAGGAGAGCAGCAAAATACCTATAAGGAAGGGTAAACTAGAAGAGAAGCTCAGGGAAAGATAGATGCTTGAATCGATGAACATATCGCAAAAAACGATTTAGAAGAGGGAATGTCGCAGGAGCCAACGTTTAGACAAGTATACTTGTCTTCGTCAGGTCACCATCCTGACGGAGACAAGTGTACTTGTCGAAACGCTGGCTCCTGGGACATTCCCTGTTCTAAATGGTATTTTGCGATCTGTTCATCGATATAAAAAAGGGTGTAAGACAAGGGGACACAATCTCTCCAATGTTTACACGAAGTATTTAGAACACTGCATTGGGAACAGGTGGGTATAAGGGTTAATGGGGAATACCTCAGTAAACTCAGATTTGCTGATGACATTGCCTTGCTAAGTAAATCGGGAGATGAATTACAAAGAATGATTACTGACCTAAACAGGCAAAGTAGAACAGTGGGCCTTAAAATTAATATGCAGAAAACTAATGTTCAATAGCCTTGGGCCAGCACAGCGGTTTGATATAGCTGGCAAGACATTGGAAGTAGTAAGTGAATATGTCTAAGTAGGCCAGGCAGTGGCCCATCATCCTAATCATGAGGCTGAGATAATTACGAGGATAAGTATGGGGTGGAGTGCACTCGGCAAGCATTGTAAAATAATGATTGTAAAGCTAACTTACCATTCTCTCTGAAGAGGAAAGTGTGTATCAGCTGCCTCTTACCGGTACTCACCTAGGGGGCAGAAACTTGGAGGCTAAGACGGTTCAGCTTAAATTGAGGACAACGCAGCGAGCTATGGAGCGGGAAATGGTATGTGTAACCTTAAGGGACAAGAAGAGAGCGGAGTGTGTTTGGGAATAAACACGTGTTAGGGACATAGTAATAGAAATTAGGAAGAATAAATGGGCGTGGGCGGGCTATGTAATGCGAAGACAAGACAACAGTTGGTCATTAAGGGTACCAGAGTAGATTCCAACAGAAGGCAAGCGTGGCAGGGGGCGGCAGAAAGTTAGGTGGGCTGATAATATCCGGAAGTTTGCGAGGATAAATTGGGCCCAGTTAGCACAGGACAGGGATAATTGGAGATCCATGGTAGAGGCCTTTGCCCTGTAGTGGGCGTAGTAGACAGGCTGATGATGATTATGATGATGATGAGTCGTCACATAAACACGAGATTGTACTTTTGCTTTGTTTTTGTTTTGTTTTCGGTGTGAGGAATAATGATATAAGCCCTAACCGACGCTCCCAAGTACGACCGCTGCAATACATATATCGAAACTCTCATAGCAACCCTGAACTATTGCAAGAAAAAGATAGCGAAGCTAGCACTAGTGGCGCGAGGCCAGAGAAGCAGCGCCTCCCCTATTTTTTCGCAAAACCACTACTCCCTGAACCAAGAGCAATGAGCGTTTGCACTGGCATTGAAAAAATGGAGGAGGCGCTGAGAGAAGGAGCGAAGCTGATGGGCACTTGGCTGGTTCGGGTTTGTCTCCGGCACACCCGCATTTCACCGTAGTTCGAGACTTAGCGAAGCGTCTCGCGAATCACTGCGAGGTCCGGCGAACGTTGCTCAAAGTATCGCACCGAGCTCAGTGTAGAGACGTTCACGTTGAATCAGATATCGTGGCAGACGTGCCACGAGTAACCTCGGCTTGGCGCGGTCACGCCCCGTTGCTATACAACACCATGCATGCCTATGCTATTCTACGAGCTGCTCGGACGTCGTGAAAGGACGCATACTTTCCCGGCGAGAAGCTATGCGCAAACGCTTAGCTTTCCGAGACTGTTTACTGTCACAGGCGCCTCGCGTACTGTAACACGCGCGCGCCTTGTATTGTAAACGGCAGGGAGCGCCCTCCCCTGCGCGCGTATCGGTTTACGGCCCGAGTCCAAGTGTGCTCTGGCGCCTCGAAATAAAGGGCTTTTTGGTTACCAGCAAGCCGTGTGGAGAGTCGCTTTCTTGCCGCGCTCATCGCCTCCCGCGACATGATGTCAGAAGTGGGATCCTTCTGCCGTCTCGCCTAGCCGTGGTTCTCGTCGTCCTCAACGGCCCCCGACAGCCGCGATGACCGATCCGGCTACGGCAGCAGCGAGCGCGACGGGCTTCTCTTTAAAGCCTCCGCACCCATTCACATTTGATCGAGCCTCCGAATGGCCTGCGTGGGTCCTCGAGTTCGACGACTACCGATACGCGTCGGGGCTCGTCCGACAAGATCAGGAAACCCAGGTGCGAACTCTGCTCTATGTGATGGGACGGCAAGCGAGACAGATTTTCAACACGTTCTCGCTCTCCACGGAGGAAGCCAGGAACTTCGACGTTGTTAAGGCCAAGTTCGACTCTCATTTTGTCCAAGTGAGAAACCTCGTCTACGAGTCAGCCTGCTTCAACCGGCGTGAGCAAGATCCCTCTGAGACTGTCGACCAGTACGTCACCGCCTTGTACAACATGGCAGACCGGTGCGATTACTGTGATTTGCGGGATCGCCTCATTCGTGACCGTTTCGGTCACGAGTGAGGCGATCCCGCAACTCTCCCAAGCGCTGCAGATGGACGCCAACCTAACACTCACCACGGCGCTCGCTAAGGCACGCCAAAAAGAGTCCGTGCGCCAGCAGCAGCAGGAGCTCCTTCAGGCTTCCGAGGGACCGTTCTCTCCCAATCCGGAATTCACTGAGCTCGACGTCGTCTCTTGTAACAACCGCGGCAAAAGCAAGTACCTTCCACGACCGCGTAACAGCGTGCAGAACTTGTGCGACCAATCGTGCGGCTACTGCGGTGGAACTCTTCACTCTCGTTCCTTGTGTCCAGCAAGGACTGAAAAGTGCTCAAAGTGTAATACGCGAGGACACTACGCTCGTGTATGCAGAAAAGTGCCGCCAAGAGACATATCGACGCTCGAGCAACAAACCTCAGCTATGTTTCTCGGGGCTGTGAACCACCCAACCGGCGCTCAGCACGACACACGGCTTGTCGAAGTCGACGTGAACAGCTTCACACTTGTTGCAAAGATCGACACCGGTGCTCAGGTATCGGTTGTACCAGCTACCTTTGCGGGAATTCCAAAACAACTCCAGCAGACAAGGGAAACCCTCCCGGGACCGAGCGGCAACGCTGTTCAGGTCGTTGGAAAATTTGATGCGACAATCACGTGGAAGTCAAACAAGTCCGACCAAGTCGTCTACGTGGTGGAGCAGCTGAAACATCCACTCCTCGGATTGCCTGCTATCGAGGGCTTGGGACTCGTCAAGTTTTTGTGTGCTACAGAGCGTGTTGAAGAACGATATCCGCTACTTTTCAGCGGATTGGGACTGCTTCCGGGGGCGTACACCATTCGCCTCAACCCTGCGGCTGTACCTTATTCTGTTACTGCTGCAAGGCGCGTTCCTGTGCCCCTACGCAAAGCCGTCGAGCAGGAGATAATCAACATGCAAGAGCAAGGAGTCATACGCCCTGTAGAGGGCCCTACGGACTGGTGTGCTCCCATCCTTCCGGGTTTGAAACCCTCAGGAGGTGTCCGAATCTGCGTGGACTTCACCCGCCTCAACTCTTCGGTCCTCAGGGAAAGATTTCCCCTCCCGTCAGTGGAACAGACGCTCGCTTTGTTGGGTGAGGCAACCGTTTTTTCAAGACTAGATGCAAATTCGGGCTTCCACCAAATTCCTCTTTCCCCGGAATGCCAAGAGCTGACGACATTTATAACGCCAACGGGACGTTTTTGCTTCACTAGACTTCCATTCGGCATAACGTCAGCGCCGGAATATTTCCAAAAACGCATGTCCGAAATCTTGAGCGGACTAACAGGAGTCGTCAACCTCATGGATGACATACTCGTCTTTGGCCACGATCAAGCTGAGCACGACAGAAACCTTGACACGACGCTCAAGCAGCTTGCCTCGTCGGGAATCACCCTCAACCGTTCCAAATGCGCCTTTAGCGTGAAGGAGGTGACTTTCCTGGGCTACGTCATCAGTGATCAAGGCATACGTCCTGACCCTAAAAAGGTCGAGGCTGTCAAGTGTCTCCCACCACCTACGGACGTCGCCGGAGTCCGCCGAATCCTAGGAATGGTAAATCACCTGGCAAGGTTCCTGCCCAATTTGGCCGAAAGGACAGCTGCTCTGCGGGTTCTTATCAAGAAAACAACGGAGTGGACATGGGGACCGGCTCAAGAAACAGCTTTTCAAGGCATCATGGACCTCATCTGTTCGGACCAGTGCCTGGCAAAATACCATGTGGAATACCCTACAACACTTTCAGCCGATGCATCAGCCTACGGCTTAGGTGCAGTACTTCTGCAGGTACTACCAGATGGGAACAACCGCCCAGTGGCACTTGCATCAAGATCCCTGACTCCAGCGCAAACGCGGTATGCGCAAATCGAAAAGGAAGCGTTGGCTCTAACCTGGGGAGCCGAACGGTTCGAAGAATGCCTGCGTGGTCTCACGGCTACTTTTCAAACAGATCATCAACCTTTGCTCACCCTCCTGGGAAAAGAATCTCTCGATCTGTTGCGACCACGAATTCAACGCTTCCGCATGCGCCTCATGAGATTCAGCTACATCATGCATACGTCCCAGGAAAATGTATTGCTACGGCTGACACTCTCTCGAGAGCACCTGCTGGAAGCAGTTATCCAGCGGGGGCTCTCAACTGTGGTGAAGTGAACGCGTATGTACAGGGAGCGCTCATGGGCCTGCACAGCTTCGCCTTCGATCCAGTCAAACAAGCTCAAAAGGAAGACGATATTTGCCAACGTCTTCTTTGCTTTTGCCTCAACGGATGGCCGGAAAAACGTAGCGTCCCCGCCCTCCTCTCGGAGTTTTGGCAGCACCGAGCAAGCCTATCAGAAAATGAAGGCTACCTGCTGTACCGAACGCGCCTGGTGATTCCTCGTTGCCTGGGAAGCGAAATCCTTTCGCGAATACATGAGGGGCACCAGGGCATCGAACGCTGCAGAGCACGGGCAAAGCAGTCTGTGTGGTGGCCTGGAATCTCATCGGAAATTCAGCGAACGGTTTCTAACTGTGAAACGTGCGCAAGGAACCGACCGCAAAGAGCTGAACCACTTCTGCCCACAGCTACACCAGAACTCCCATGGCAGATGGTGGGTGTCGACTTATTCCAACTGAGGGGAAGCAACTATCTAATCTGTGTGGATTATCGTTCACGGTACCCCGAGATTGCACTTCTGGCTTCCACCTCAGCAGGCTCGGTCATCACCCACCTCAAGAGCATATTCGCTCGTCACGGCATCCCAGTGATGGTGGTCTCAGACAACGGCCCACAGTTTTCGAGCTCCGCATTCGCAGAATTCGCAAGGTCGTACGGCTTCAACCACACCACAAGCAGCCCTCTCCATCCTCAGGCGAATGGGGAAGCGGAACGCGCGGTCCAACCAATGAAACATCTGCTAGAAAAAGCGGAAGATCCGTACCTCGCCTTGCTGGCCTACAGAGACACGCCGGGGCCAACAGGCCTCAGCCGAGCTAAGCTGCTCATGGGACGCCAGCTTCGCTCTCGGGTGCCTGCGTTTCCCAGCCTCCTCCAGCCAGAAAATGTAGACCACAAAAAGGCGACGGAGACTGACCGCAGAGCAAAGGAAGGCCAGAGGCGATATTTCAACCGTCGTCACGCGGCCAGAGAGCTGCCAGCTCTCAGTCCGAAAGCCCGCGTCTGGATACGCGACCTGAAATGTGAGGGGGAGATAACGCACGAGGCAGACACACCCCGTTCCTACTGGGTCCAAACACAGCGTGGACACGTGCGTCGGAACAGAAGCAAACTCGTTCCACTGCCGGCCCCAAAGAAGAATGCGCAGCTGCTTCCCTCCTCATTAAATTTCGGCGAGAGTGACGACGAGGACTTCGAGCCGTGGACAGTCGAGGGGCCGCTTGTGGACCTACACGAGGGAGCTCAGACAGAGCGAGGCAGCACGTTGCAAACCGACAGCCATAAACCACTGCCCAAGCAAAGCGTCGATGTTTCCATCCAGACAACGAGGGTCCCTGCCACCACCACCCGATCGGGCCGCACGGTCTTTCTGCCGGACCGTTTCGGCATTGTCAGTTAAGAGAGGGAGATCTCACAGGCGCCTCGCGTACTGTAACACGCGCGCCTCTTGTATTGTAAACGGCAGGGAGCGCCCTCCCCCGCGCGCGTATCGGTTTACGGCCCGAGTCCAAGTGTGCTCTGGCGCCTCGAAATAAAGGGCTTTTTGGTTACCAGCAAGCCGTGTGGAAAGTCGCTTTCTTGCCGCGCTCCTCGCCTCCCGCGACATTTACTAGACAAATGGACGCTATGCACAAACGCTGAGAGGATTAGCCCAAGAAGCGCGCGTGCGAACGCCGACATTGGGAATTGCATAGAAGTAGTGTACGCGCACTCTTGGGGAATACAGCTTATGATGAGGACAGTTGTGCGGCAGGCCGCAAGTTTTATGGTTCGCTAGAACAGCTGCGCTGTTAGAAGAAAAGAAGGCCTCTTCCGTGTCGCTTCACTAAGGACTACGGCGAAGATAGGCTCGAGATGGTCCAGTAATATGCACTTCCTTCTATAATATGAAAGTAGTACCCTTAAGTTGTTCACGTATTACCATGATGTTCCCGCTTTCCAGAAGGAGACGACATGGTGGAATATGCTTCACAGATAGTATACGCGGATAAGTACAAAAAATGCCGAGATAAGGAACACGTAACGGTAAGGATATATTCTGAGATATAATGTGTTTATTGCGCCAACCTTAGCAAATGAGTTTTAATAACATTTAATAACGCAGTCAGCGCAATGACGTCTTGCATTGCACAAAATTTTACATCATTTGCCTATGCCTGTGATTTTGTGTGTGCAGTTTCACCTTTTATTTTGGGTACATGTGGCCCAGTTGCCATATGATCCAAATTCTCCGAGGAAAACCAGATCCTTGCTCAAACACGTTAAGGATAAACGGCGATTTTACGGTTTCAATCAATGTTGTAAAGGATTCATGTATTTGATCAGCCTTGCGGCTGCGCGCGGTGTATTGCGCTATTTGCCGTACAGCCCAAGTAGGCGCTGGTATGCTATGGCATTCACGACCGCTAAACACCTGGAGTAGCAAGCCAGGCCGTTAACCAGGCTAACATCTCCGGATTCATCAATAAAATATTCTCTCTCTCTCTCTCTCTCTCACGATCGTGCTTTTTTACTACTCAATGATTAAATACCGCTTTTTTTACTACAGAAGGGTATAACAGTTAACGATATCCTGAGTACTGTCAGCATAGAAGAGGATGGTTATTTATATTCTGCACATTGAAAATATGGGAAACAATGATGCACAACTCCAAAGAAAGCTTATAACATTGCATTTTATTTATTTATTGATGGAAGTCTTCTGCTGGTTTTATTGCTGTTGTGTTAAGACTGATACTAGACCTGTAAGTAAGTTTGAACGTTTCATGTAAGCGAAAAAATTCCATGATTAGCCTTTGCAGAGAAATAAGTTGAATCATGCTGCAGAAGAAGGATAAGCACTCAGACCTCCGGATATGAAGTGTGGGGAAAATCTTCTTTGAACACCGCGAAAAACAGTAATAAATAGTCGCTAAATGTGCGGGTTTTACAGTTTAGACTATTGTCAACTTGCACTACTCATGCAGTAAATATCACCATATTTCACAAGCGGCGAATTGTGTTTATAATAGAACGGCCATGCTCTCGAAGTGTTGTGATGTGTGGTGCCTAAAAACTTGACTGATACAGCATAACAGGTTTGAATGCCACCATATTCAGTTAGGTAACAGAATGAACTCCTCACTTTTACATATGAATAGCTACAAGCGCATAACTCAAGTGAATGTGGAATGTCTAAGATTCTGCGCACAAACTTTTACAGAAAAATGTACTTCAAGATTGTCATCACTACTGCAGAGAAAAAGGCGAATGGTATTATGGCTATTATTACAGCAACAGCACGTGTGCGGTGAGTCTCTCATTTGAAAAAGAAAACGGATATAAGATTTCACGCGCGGAAGCAACGATGTTGTTATGATAAGTTCATTATAACGATTCTATATGCTAGTTGAGCCAATGTTATCACACGGCATCAAGGGAATAGCGCGTACTTGGTCACGCTGTGGAGGAGAAAGCAGACAGTGTGGACTAAATCACCTCAATAAACAAAAAATAGTGACATCTGTTAAATTGCACTGCTCTCCTCGTTTACTGGGCTTTCCTTGAACGATGGGCCCACAAGGGCATAGCGCGTACTGGTCATGATCGGATCAGGCTCTGGAGCGGAAAGCAGACACGGTGGTCTAAAGACCCTACATAAAAAATTTTGGTGTTGTGCTCTTCTCCGGCGCTTTACTTCAACTGAGGGCCCTCCTGTAGGCCCAATGCCGTCACGCGCTCTCTCGCGCTTCTTTTCGCGGTGCTAAACAGAGTGATTGGTGCCAGCTGTGCCAGGGGCTTTCGAAGCCACCGCGTTTTGCAGAATCGCAGGATGTACTACAAAGGTACGCGCGCTCTAGGAAGCGTCTCCGCCATAGTCGCACAGCGGAAGAGCGAGAACATCGCTAGTTTGACACTGCGAGAGAGAGCGAAAGTCGGCGCCCAATGAGGAGAGGTGTCAGGTCGCTACATTTGATGTTTGAAGTTTGAAGTTCATTGAAGTTGATTTTGATACAGTGCGTGTCAATTCACAACACTGATTAGACACATAACCACTGGCTAGTAGGGGGTCTAATGGAAGAAAGTACATAAGCACAATAACAATTTGTACAAGAAATCACAACATCAAAGAAAGTTTTCATGAAGGAAAGGAAACAAGAATAATACATATTTCATTCAGGCAAGTGAATTCTGCAGAAACCCGCAAGGTGGAGTAAATTTTATGAAAGAGAAAACTAGCATCCTCCCGTTTTGTAGCACAAGGCTACAACGAAATCCGTATTTCCTTGTAGCCTACATAGTCTGTGTAGTAAATACGCTGCCCAACAGAGTACTCATTTTTCACTTCGAATGCGCCTAGTCTCGCGACGTGAAGTTAATCTGGTCCAAGTCTACTGTGAGGGCATGGAAATTCTTAATAACCTTTTCTGAGCTCTAAATGGTGCAGCGACTCTGAAGTTCTCATAAACATCGGGTAGTTGTGTTTTCGCAAGTATGAACCTTACGTTTCTTCTGCGCAGAGCAGAATGGCCGAGAAATAGTATTAAAGAATTTCGTTGCAGCATAATCGCAATTGAGTGCAGAACTTCAAGCTTAGAGAAAAGCTGTTCGTTTTTTTAATACATCTGAGAAGCTCTGGCATACTGCTAGTCAGGTGGCGAGTATCTTGGTATGGCTCGTCTAAGTACCTCGCCTACCGATGTGTTTGGCAAAAAATGCGCTGTAGCGGGGCATTAAAATTATAATTACTCCATAGCGTATATACCAATGCGTCAGATTTCATCAGTTTAGAGGTTTGCGAAAATTGCCTTCTTTTTGCAGGACTGCCGCGAAACGTGAATTTTCACGAGAAGGAGTTCATTTACTCGTCTTTTGCGTTTTACTTCTTGCGTGTTTTATACCTATAATATTCTGTTGAACTCCTGCGTTCGTGTATTCTGTGCTCAGCGGCTTTGCATCCAAAATTCACGTTTAATTACAAGCTGTGAATGAAGGATAGTGGAGAGAGAGAACTGTGCACGGCCTTTCCTTGCTCGCGTATGTAACTCATTGAATAGCTATCTATCACGAAGGGAAATATGGGCAAGGCAGAAGCTAAGTTGAGATAAGCCATGCAGCTGATTATAAGCAAGAACTATTTCGATCATTGTCGTATTGAAACTCAGCGAATATTCACGACACAGTTTATACACGCAAAAAATTCCGCATTAGGAAAAATTTGAATAACTAGAAGGGATCATAAGGGCACAGAGATTTGCTGCAAAGCTCACAGGGTGTCCCGAGGAATGGAACAAAATTTTCTAAAAGAAAATGTAATGCATTTGAAGGGTCAATCACTGGCGCTTTGACAGTGGTGATATTCCACCCCATGAAGGATTTTCAAGGTAAGGTTGTTACGTGCAGCCTGATTTTCGCAAGAGCGCTCAAGGACGCAAGGGCGCTCACTATCGCAAGTACAGCAGCACCAACGCGCAATTTTCACCCCCATAAGCCCTTTCTACACGTTCCTCAGTGATAAACTCTTGAGACAACGTGAAATAGCCGAACGACAAGCCAGCTTGCCAATTGATTGCTTTAGTGTTAAATCCTTGTTTTCTCCTAGCAATTAACCATCTACCTGGAGACTGAACTATGGGCTCCTGGAATGGAGCGTCACCGCTGGTCATTGAACAAACACGCTGCAACAATATGGCATAAGAGTTGCGAAGAACTTACGCGTTCTTATGTGTTGTTGGACAAGGAAACTATCTCTTCGTGGTTACTTGTGGCTGCCCTTTACACACCAGCGCATAAATTCTTTTCAAGATGTCCTGAATGATTTAGGTCAATGTACTCCAGAGAACCACCAGAAAATGCAGGATGGGGAACGTATAAAATTTCCTCGAATCAATCCGCCTGCTCTTCTGTCAACAAGATTACGTCATAAGCACCGACTACACCGCTATAGGTGCATCTAGCTCCACCTGAAGGGCGCTTTGAGGTTGTAGGCCAACAGAAATCATGGCAGTAGGTCACCCACTTGATATACCGATCCCATATATCGACGCGGCGAATCAAATTGAGCGGTGGCACAAGGCACTCTCGGCGGTATTCTTTGGTGCAAGAATTTCTTCTATTGGTGCGCAGAAGGCGGTGATGGGCCCCTACACATTGGAAGGATCGACCTGAGGAAACTGGTCATTTTTTAGTGTGCTTTTAAGAATAGCGAAGTTGCTAAAACAGCCCCCTTCTTTAATGAGCAGTAGACAGAAGTACGTAATGCTATATGTGATCGCGGTAAAATCGCGAATAAAAATACTGAGCGCCCTATTTTGTTTTTGTATACTTTAGAATATTGTGCGAAATCACATTGCGAGCTCTTTATTTTGTTGTTATCTTAACGACCTAATTACGTTAGTAAAATCACTTGCCCGCGAAACGATACGAAGACTACACATTAGTAAAAATGGAGACAGGATCAAATGTTTTGTCATACTAAGGAAATGTTAAGTACTCTGAGAGCACTGCAGAAAACACTATTACTGTTTTCCTCATTGCAGTTTTTGGACGAACGAGCGCCTCGCTGGGGCTTTTGCTGTGAAGGCGCGTGCGACGAAAAGAAGGATTGTGCTTCCTGACAATGTCATCTTTTCACAAGTCAGCGCAATGAAGAATACAGATATGTATCTGGGGCTGCCGATTAAATAAAAGAAGTTTACCTGTGTCCGCGGTATTTAAAATAGTTAAAGATTTTCTTCTATTAAGACCCGGCAACGCTTTTGAATGCCTGAACGTAACCAAGAAACGCTGTTGATCACTAATAAAACGTCCAGGATATGTGATATCGAAATATTATCGTACAGTAAGCCACAGAAAATTTGGACTTTTTAAGAACACTGTTGGAAATCACCTTATTTCTCCGGACAAAATACAATATACAGGTAGCCACAGACATTGCAGAAGGGATGGACTAGCATTGGCTTATATTATGATGACGGAAATGTAGTGTATAATGTATCCACCGTTCACTTTAAGGAAAATAAATGAGAAATGTAGAAGTCAGGCGATGTGAAATTGTAAAAAAATACTTCAGAAAACCTCTCCTTTACTGCTCAATTCCAGTGGGATGAATGGCGTGTAAATATTTTAACAAGAGCCGTAAAGAATGTGCTTGAGGGTATTTGAATAGACAAATGGTCACGTTTGATAAATAATGTGGCATGTAAACGCACCCCTGCTTACAGGCGCATTGTTGTCAACTGTAATGATAGTGGAGTTTTATGAAGAGTCCATGCTATAAAAGGATTTTGTGCATACGCCGAGGACGTTCCGACCGACGTTCTTGCATTAACAGAATAATGTGAGGATTTTAGCCGCGCGTATGACCAAACGCAGCTAATCACAAGGAAATGCTTTTCGCCAAGCCTTCCGTGCCGACCTGCACCGGTAGTTAGGCTCATTCGTCTGTATTCACTTACCTCTTGGGCTACGGGGTCCTATTGTACACTCGAGTTTTGCCGCTTCCAGGCCGCACTGTAAAGTAAAATAGCTCGTGTGGCTGTTATCATAAATAAAGCTTTGAAGTTATTTATTGTTAGTTTTGTAGTGAAGAATATCGACTCTATACTGGGACAGACAGGGTGCGCTGCTCGCAGTAGTCGAGCTCCTTTCACGCCGACCCTCACTGTGCACATGCTGGAGTGCTGAAAACGCACACGCGCCTTCGTCACCGTTACTACTGGCGTGGCATGTACCGGTTAGTCCGCCACTACATTCGTTCTTGCCTCGCTTGCCAGTGGCGGAAGCGTCCCCCTTCCAGCGTCCCCGCTCCACTGCAGCCCTTACCGTGTCCAAGCAGACCCTTTGACGGGGTCGCCATTGATCTTTATGGCCCTCTTCCCATCACTCCTACTGGCAACCACTGGATCATCGTCGCCATCGATACCTCACGTGCTACGCTGAGACCTCAGCATTGCCCTCTGCATCGGCGGGTGACGTCGGTTCTTTCATTTTACGCCACATCATCTTACGTCATGGAGCACCACGTGAACTCCTGAGCGATCGAGGCCGCGTATTTCTATCAGGCGCGCTAGAATCGCTCCTCAAAGAATGCCACGTCGTTCACCGGACCACCACTGCATACGATCCCCAAACGAATGGCTTAACCGAATGATTTAACCGTATTTTGCGCGATATGCTGTCCATGTACATCACCTCTGATCCCTCCAACTGGGAAAGTGTTCTTCCCTTTGTAACGTACGCGCATAATACCGCCATGCAGACCGCCACTGTATTCACTCCATACTTTCTACTTTACGGCCGCGAACCCTCTTGTACGCTCGACACCATTCTTCCTTACCACCCTGATGTGACCGAGTCGACAACGGTTTCTCAAGCTGCAATACACGCGGAAGAGTGTCGCCAGATTGCCCGCGTCCTCACCACTGCCGGTCAGCAGCGCCAGAAACAACGTCGGGACAGCTCAGAGGCACCAGAACCTTACGCTCCAGAATCGCTTGTTTGGCTCTGGGTTCCCTCTGTCAGTCCTGGCCAGTCGACGAAACTTACTTCTAAGTACCACGGCCCTTACCGTGTGGTTAAACAAACTTCACCCGTCAATTACGTCATCGAGCCGCTTGCCATCGTCTGATCTACGACGCCGTGGACGTGAAATTGTGCATATCGACCGGCTGAAACCTTACTACGACCCTGCTGTCGTTTCCTGCCCATAGGTCACCAGGATGGCTCTTTTCCGGAGGGGAAGTGAATGTAGTGAGGAATATCGACGCTATATTGGGACAGACAGGGTGCGCTACTCGCGGAGGAAGACGTATGGGCAGCAAACGCGCGTGCTGGCTCCGCGATTGCCAAGGCTTAGTCGCAGCTGTTTTCGCTCAATCTTCACAAGCAAGACCATTGCCTAAACGCCCTGTTTCAGTTTATACATGTCGCTGAAATGTTTTGCCCACAAGGTCGCCTCAGGAAAGGTAGACAGGCAGAAATCGGCCAATCTCGGGAAGTTTGGGTAATTGTCACTAACAGCGGTTTGAAATCGGCATTTGGCCCAGCGAAGCCTGTTCCAGTTTTGTAACAGAGTTCATCCGAAAATTAGGCAGACATTTTGCCAGTGTACACGGCAAGATGTGAGTAGCACTGGGCCGCTCACCATCACCGCCACTATCACCCACTGTTAAGAACACATCAAAATTTTACGCTGTAAAACAACTAAGCCTTCGCCGAGTGCAAAGCACAGTAGCTGTGTAAGCTAGGCTTTGCAGCGTGCTCTCTCGTTCCTCCCTCTGCGGACCGACAAATTAGATTACGGAGAGCCCACTATTTTTGGTTCTGTGATCTGAATGCAGGTACTCGCACATTACCATAGACCAGCGAAACAGTGAGAAGACAGCCTTCCTTACCCCTGACTGTCTGCCAAGTTCGAGCACTACGTATAGGCGTGTGCCGAACCGACTTCATTCCGACGAATTACGGAATCTTCCCACTGCACCGGAGTAGCAGATTTATTATGTGTACCCTAATTATGGCGACTTATTTCCCTAAACGTTCGAGGAGCACCTTCGCGCGCATTTCTCGCTCCTGCCGATGTGGCCTTCGGTGCTTTCTGTTCTTGTGCGCCTATAATAGCCGGTTTATTAAGGAATTTTCGATGATGGCGCAATCTTGACTCGCCTTACAAGGCACGACGCACGATATGTCTGGAATAATGAGCAAAATACCGCTTTCGCTGAACTACGACAGCGCATGCACTTCGCAAACGTCGTCCCACAAAGTGGTCACTGTGTTGTCACATAGGTGCATAATGACACCAGTATCATTGCTCTTGGCGCTAATATAGGTGGTAAGGGTTCACACCCTGACGACTGAATCACACCTCACGGCACAACGTGACATTGCACTCACGTCCAGATACGTCTATTTCGTCGAAGAATTTTTCACTATACGGCGCGTTTGTGTGCTACCATAAGCGTGGAAATGACACGTGGAAATGGCACAACAGCTAGCCCGAGCTCCACCGAAAGCATTCTGTGGCAGCGCCATTTGTTCCGACGGGCGATGTGAAAAACTTCGTTGTGCGAATCGCTCCACATGGTAGCATGCGGTGCTGGCGTTGCGCGCAAAAGCTTGAGGTTGCACGGTGAGTACAATAATGTGTGAAGTCACTTGGTAACTGCTTACCGCAGGGGTAGCAACCGACGGCGGACATGCGCGTCCAGTGTCGAACTTCAGTCTCCAAGCGCAGTGTTCTGTAATGTTGCTGTTTTGTAAGCAGCTGCTATAAAGATGGATGTTTATAGCAGCCATTGTGCTATTTTTCCACACTACCAAAAGCTGAGAACACCCACGACAGACAAGTTGGCCTCCATTCGTTGCTTTCTTCCTGGTATTAATAAGTGTAAGACAACAGGAGGTAAATGGAGGCACTCGTAGTTCTTACCCCTAAGTGAAACCGGAGTATTTGAAAACAAACCCGCGCATTTTGGCACCGAAAAATCCGCGGCGAATTGATTTCAGCCACTGGGCTTGGTCAATATGGCGATCAGTGTTGGCTTGAATCACTCATTTCTGCTGAAAGATTTCAAAATTTTCCAAGCAACTATGTCCCGAAGCTGGTCGATTGATTTGTGCGGTTTAACGTCCCAAAAGCAGCTCTGATTATGAGAGACGCCGTAGTGGAGGTCTCCGTAAATTTCGACCACCTGGGGTTCTTTAACGTGCAGTCATATCGCACAGCACACGGGCCACAATATTTCGCCTCAATCTAAATGCAGCATCCGCGGTGGGGATTCGATCCCGCGGCCTTCGGATCAGCAGCCGAGTACCGTAGCCACTAGACCAGCGTGGCGGCGCTCTCGAAGCTGGTTGCAGAAGTGCACGTCGTATCTAGACTTGTAAGTATGCCGAAGCGAAGTTTGTCCTCGTGACTGCAGTAGTATTGACATCTGCTGTGATTTGCGCTCCCGTATTTCTTCAGTAGTCGTTTGCGTCACCCGAACATTTAAACCTATAAATAAACGGCAAGGGGTTCAAAGTGACCTCTGCACATTTATAGTATATGCTGTTTCCATTATATTATTTCCATTATCTTTATATGTTTCCATTATCTTTCCATTATATATATCGTTACGGAATGGTGAGCTGGCCGAAGAATCAGTTGTCGGGAATACGGCTACGTATCTTACTATGGACAATCTTCGCTACAGCAGGAAAACAATGCGCCTTTTGTCTTTGACAGGGCGTGCTTTGTATGTTGCAATATATGTGAGAGCCACATCATGAATATCGCAGTTTATTGCGTTTATTTTACTTTGATGATAGTACCTGGTGCGCCGTTCGCTGGCGAGCAAGACACATGACAGTAAACAGCGAGCGTTCTTGCTAGCGTCGCACAGACTGCGTATGAGTCATAAGTCAAGTGCGTCCGTAATGTTCTGATTCACAAGGCAAATTATTAGGGCAGACAATACCACGCAGCAATTCGAAAGTTCCATAGTACGTGCGCATTTACCGAATTATATAACAGAACTGTGAACAGGGCCACTGGTGTGTTTTCGTGTCTGCTCGGGTGCTTGCCGTAGTAAACGACCAACATAGCGAAAAGTGGCTGCGATTTGTTGCGTGTGACGCCTGCTGCTGATGTTATCGTACGTATAATCGGATCGGCGCCGACCATCGTGCCGAGATTTTAGGTTTGCGACGCACAGCAAGCTGAACCTGTTTCTTGTTAGAAGTAAGGGCACAAATTTAGGGAAAGCATTTAACTAAAAGAGTGTTGGGAACCTTGAGCGGCATTACCTGGTCGCGGAAACCGAAGTTGCAGCACTCAAGCGCCGTAGCGGCGGATTTATCGTAGCGACGGTTACCCTACAAACAGACACAACTTCCGTTCCCGAACATGGAATTGTAAGCATTGGTGCGTAACGTATACAATCTACACTCTCAGGAAATGAGGGTCACCAAATGGTTTGTCATGCAATATTGCTCCATTAAGGGACATTATTTGCCGCTACAAATGTCCCGACCACGGGCAATGCATGCTTGCCGATTGACAGCATTCGTGCCCAGCCTCCTCGATGTTGAAACCACATATTTCATCCCCGAATACCGCCGCTGCCGGGAGCATATGACAAGGGTAAACATTCTACGATAAACAAATGCGCGTGGAAACCAGTTCTGGGAACCACCACAAGCAAATTTCTTTTTTGAGACGCAGGCCATTTTTTGTGTATCTGCCAGTTATCCAGGCGCTTTTATGCCATGGGCGACGCACAGCTATCTTTCTACGGCGGAAGACGCTTGTCGGCTTTTCGACACGTCAGTCCGTTCGCTGTCCTGGTACGGCATTCAATTGATAACGGGAGTTTCCAAAGCGACATCTTTCTAAGCACCACGAAATGCACGCAGAAGCATTCGTAAGTGTCCACGAAACTACGTGAACCCTGACGTGCAGGGATGGTGCAACTACCGCCGACACCGTGCACTAAGCCGAAGTACGCAGCAGGCCGAGCGATAGTAAAAGCTTGAATTCTCACCTTGCTGATGTCAACTGCAGCAGGCGATGCAACATTATGGTGCTGGAAGCGCGGCAGTGGCACACACACACACACACGCACAAAAAACGCTTAGTGCGAAAATCCCTTGGATCGAACACGAAGTCCGGTAGGCCACCGGCACACACACACACGCAAACGGCCCGCCTACTACAACTGATCTAGCTTCGCTTGGCGGCGGCCCAGGCCAACGAATTCGCAGAATGTTCGGTCACAAATATTACTAATCGGCTGAAATAAAATGCCTTTCCCATTTGGCGGAAGAGTAATTAAGAACAATCCAACATAACATTTATATTATTCACATGCTCGTCCTTTTTTTTTTACTTTCGCCGCTTGCGCCATCTGTCTCGATGTTCCAGGACTACCAGGCAGAGTACGTGGACAGGACCGTAAGGTCCTGTCCACGTACTCTGCCTCCTTTCGTGTACAATTTAGCATTCCGTGCAAGCGCACACTGCAGACAGTGTCTTCGTTGCATATATGCCTAGCAACATCTGGTGCGTAGTGTTTGTTGAGTAGAGAAGTGCACATTCACCTCTAGGACGGTCTATCAACACTACAATATATGGCTTACGAATAATAAAAAAATCGTATATGGTTCCTTCTAGCGTTTTTCTAAAAATAACTTTTGTGTTCAGAGTCCCCTGTGTGGACGGCCTGCCCCGTGAATAATAAGTTGTGTAGTTGACTGTTTTAGCGCCGCAGTATGAAGGAAAGCCTTCTTGAAGCTCGAAAAGAGACTGTCATATTGTTGTGACAGTGAAAGAGAAATAAGCGAACTTCACT
>JABSTT010002507.1:0-12845 GCA_013339685.2 Hyalomma asiaticum | reverse complement strand
GTATTTTTGAGAAAGATGCGCCCCTGATCAAATCGAACGAAACTGGCTGGAATAAGAGAATATCGTGTTTTAGTCGATTTTGAATAATTTCCCAAGGCGTACCCGATCAAATTGAACGAAACTGGCTGGAATAAGGGAATGTCGTATTTCAGTCGATTTTTATTAATTTCCCAAGGCTATAGACTTGGTATTTTCGAGAAGAATGCGCCCCCAATCAAACCAAACTAAACTAGCTGGAATAAGAGAATGTCGTATTTTAGTCGATTTTGATTAATTCCCAAGGCTATAGACTGGTATTTTTGAGAAAGATGCGCCCCTGATCAAATCGAACGAACTGGCTGGAATAAGAGAATGTCGTATTTTAGTCGATTTTGATTAATTTCCCAAGGCTATAGACTTGGTATTTTCGAGAAAAATGCGCCCCCGATCAAATCGAACGAAACTGGCTGGAATAAGAGTATGTCGTATTTTAGTCGATTTGATTAATTTCCCAGGCTATAGACTTGGTATTTTCGAGAAAAATGCGCCCCCCGATCAAATCGAACGAAACTGGCTGGAATAAGAGAATGTCGTATTTTAGTCCGATTTTGATTAATTTGCCAAGGCTATAGACTTGGTATTTTCGAGAAAAATGCGCCCCGATCAAATCGAACGAAACTGGCTGGAATAAGAGAATGTCGTATTTTAGTCGATTTTGATTAATTTCCCAAGGCTATAGACTTGGTATTTTCGAGAAATATGCGCCCCCCGATCAAATCGAACGAAACTGCTGGAATAAGAGAATGTCGTATTTAGTCGATTTTGATTAATTTCCCCAGGCTATAGCTTGGTATTTCGAGAAAAATGCGCCCCCGATCAAATCGAACGAAACTGGCTGGAATAAGAGAATGTCGTATTTTAGTCGATTTTGATTAATTTCCCAAGGCTATAGACTTGGTATTTTGAGAAAAATGCGCCCCCGATCGAATCGAACGAAACTGGCTGGATAAGAGAATGTCGTATTTTATTCGATTTTGATTAATTTCCAAGGCTATAGACTTGGTATTTTTCGGGAAAAATGCGCCCCCGATCGAATCGAACGAAAATGGCTGGAATAACGGAATGTCGTATTTTAGTCCGATTTGATTAATTTCCCAAGCTTAGACTTGGTATTTTTGAGAAATATGCGCCCCCTATCGAAATCGAACACCGACGGGCTGGATAACGGATGTCGTATTTAGTCGATTTTGATTAATTTCCCAAGGCTATAGACTTGGTATTTTGAGAAATATGCGCCCCCGATCGGAATCGAATGAAACTGGCTGGAATAAGAGAATGTCGTATTTTAGTCGATTTTGATTAATTTCCCAAGGCTATAGACTTGTATTTTTGAGAAAAATGCGCCCCCGATCGAATCGAACGAAACTGGCTGGAATAACGGAATGTCGTATTTTAGTCGATTTGATTAATTTCCCAAGGCTATAGACTTGGTATTTTCGAGAAAAATGCGCCCCGATCGAAATCGACGAAACTGGCTGGAATAAGAGAATGGCGTATTTAGTCGATTTTGATTAATTTCCCAAGGCTATAGACTTGGTATTTTCGAGAAAAATGCGCCCGCGATCAAATCGAACGAACTGGCTGGAATAAGAGAATGCCGTATTTTAGTCGATTTTGATTAATTTCCCAAGGCTATAACTTGGTATTTCGAGAAAAATGCGCCCCCGATCAATCGAACGAACTGGCTGGAATAAGAGATGCGTATTTTAGTCGATTTTGATTAATTCCCAAGGCTATAGACTTGGTATTTTCGAGAAAAAATGCGCCCCCGATCAATCGAACGAAACTGGCTGGAATAAGAGAATGCCGTAGTTTAGTCGATTTTGATTAATTTCCCAGGCTATAGACTTGGTATTTTCGAGAAAAATGCGCCCCGATCAAATCGAACTAAACTGGCTGGAATAAGAGAATGCGTATTTTAGCTCGATTTTGATTAATTTCCCAAGGCTATAGACTTGGTATTTCGAGAAAAATGCGCCCCCGATCAAATCGAACTAAACTGGCTGGAATAAGAGAATGTCGTATTTAGCCGATTTTGATTAATTTCCCAAGGCTATAGACTTGGTATTTTCGAGAAAAATGCGCCCCCCGAGTCAAATCGAACTAAACTGGCTGGAATAAGAGAATGTCGTATTTTAGTCGATTTTGATTAATTTCCCAAGGCTATAGACTTGGTATTTTCGAGAAAAATGCGCCCCGATCAAATCGAACGAAACTGGCTGGAATAAGAGAATGTCGTATTTTAGTCGATTTTGATTAATTTCCCAAGGCTATAGACTTGGTATTTTCGAGAAAAATGCGCCCCCGATCAAATCGAACGAAACTGGCTGGAATAAGAGAATGTCGTATTTTAGTCGATTTTGATTAATTTCCCAAGGCTATAGACTTGGTATTTTCGAGAAAAATGCGCCCCCGATCAAATCGAACGAAACTGGCTGGAATAAGAGAATGTCGTATTTTAGTCGATTTTGATTAATTTCCCAAGGCTATAGACTTGGTATTTTCGAGAAAGAATGCGCCCCCGATCAAATCGAACGAAACTGGCTGGAATAAGAGAATGTCGTATTTTAGTCGATTTGATTAATTTCCCAAGGCTATAGACTTGGTATTTTTGAGAAAAATGCGCCCCTGATCAAATCGAACGAAACTGGCTGGAATAAGGGAATGTCGTGTTTTAGTCGATTTTGATAATTTCCCAAGGCTATAGACTTGGTATTTTTGAGAAAGATGCGCCCCTGATCAAATCGAACGAAACTGGCTGGAATAAGAGGAATGTCGTGTTTTAGTCGATTTTGAATAATTTCCCAAGGCTATAGACTTGGTATTTTTGAGAAAGATGCGCCCCTGATCAAATCGAACGAAACTGGCTGGAATAAGAGAATATCGTGTTTTAGTCGATTTTGAATAATTTCCCAAGGCTATAGACTTGGTATTTTTGAGAAAGATGCGCCCCTGATCAAATCGAACGAAACTGGCTGGAATAAGGAATGTCGTGTTTTAGTCGATTTTGAATAATTTCCCAAGGCTATAGACTTGGTATTTTTGAGAAAGATGCGCCCCTGATCAAATCGAACGAAACTGGCTGGAATAAGGGAATGTCGTGTTTTAGTCGATTTTGAATAATTTCCCAAGGCTATAGACTTGGATTTGAGAAAAATGGCCCCCTGATCGAATCGAACGAAACTGGCGGAATAAGAGAATGTCGTATTTTAGTCGATTTTTGATAATTTCCCAAGGCTATAGACTTGGTATTTTTGGAGCAAAATGCGCCCCCGATCGAATCGAACGAAACTGGCTGGAATAAGAGAATGTCGTATTTTAGTCGATTTTGATAATTTCCCAAGGCTATAGACTTGGTATTTTTGGGAAAAATGCGCCCCCTGATCGAATCGAACGAAACTGGTGAATAACGGAATGTCGTATTTTATTCGATTTGATAATTTCCCAAGGCTATAGACTTTGGTATTTTTGAGAAAACTGCGCCCCGATCGAATCGAACTGAAATGGCTGGAATAAGAGAATGTCGTTTTTAGTCGATTTTGATAATTTCCAAGGCTATAGACTTGGTATTTTTGAGAAAAATGCGCCCCTATCGAATCGAACGAAACTGGCTGGAATAAGGAATGTCGTATTTAGTCGATTTGGATTAATTTCCCATTTGAATAATTTCCCAAGGCTATAGACTCGGTATTTTTGAGAAAGATGCGCCCCTGATCAAATCGAACGAAACTGGCTGGAATAAGAGAATATCGTGTTTTAGTCGATTTTGAATAATTTCCCAAGGCTATAGACTTGGTATTTTTGAGAAAGATGCGCCCCTGATCAAATCGAACGAAACTGGCTGGAATAAGAGAATATCGTGTTTTAGTCGATTTTGAATAATTTCCCAGGCTATAGACTTGGTATTTTTGAGAAAGATGCGCCCCTGATCAAATCGAACGAAACTGGCTGGAATAAGAGAATAGTCGTGTTTTAGTCGATTTTGAATAATTTCCCAAGGCTATAGACTCGGTATTTTTGAGAAAGATGCGCCCCTGATCAAATCGAACGAAACTGGCTGGAATAAGGGAATAGTCGTGTTTTAGTCGATTTTGAATAATTTCCCAAGGCTATAGACTTGGTATTTTTGAGAAAGATGCGCCCCTGATCAAATCGAACGAAACTGGCTGGAATAAGAGAATGTCGTATTTTAGTCGATTTTGAATAATTTCCCAAGGCTATAGACTTGGTATTTTTGAGAAAGATGCGCCCCTGATCGAATCGAACGAAACTGGCTGGAATAAGAGAATGTCGTATTTTAGTCGATTTTGATAATTTCCCAAGGCTATAGACTTGGTATTTTTGAGAAAAATGCGCCCCCTGATCAATCGAACGAAACTGGCTGGAATAAGGAATGTCGTATTTTAGTCGATTTTGATAATTTCCCAAGGCTATAGACTTGGTATTTTTGAGAAAGATGCGCCCCTGATCGAATCGAACGAAACTGGCTGGAATAAGAGAATGTCGTATTTTAGTCGATTTTGATAATTTCCCAAGGCTATAGACTTGGTATTTTGAGAAAGATGCGCCCCTGATCGAAATCGAACGAAACTGGCTGGAATAAGAGAATGTCGTATTTTAGTCGATTTGATAATTTCCCAAGGCTATAGACTTGGTATTTTTGAGAAAGAATGCGCCCCCGATCGAATCGAATCGAAACTGGCTGGAATAAGGAATGTCGTATTTAGTCGATTTTGAATAATTTCCCAAGGCTATAGACTGGTATTTTGAGAAAAGATGCGCCCCCTGATCAAATCGAACGAAACTGGCTGGAATAAGAGAATATCGTGTTTTAGTCGAATTTGAATAATTTCCCAAGGCTATAGACTTGGTATTTTTGAGAAAGATGCGCCCCTGATCAAATCGAACGAAACTGGCTGGAATAAGGGAATGTCGTGTTTTAGTCGATTTTGAATAATTTCCCAAGGCTATAGACTTGGTATTTTTGAGAAAGATGCGCCCCTGATCAAATCGAACGAAACTGGCTGGAATAAGGGAATGTCGTGTTTTAGTCGATTTTGAATAATTTCCCAAGGCTATAGACTTGGTATTTTTGAGAAAGATGCGCCCCTGATCAAATCGAACGAAACTGGCTGGAATAAGAGAATATCGTGTTTTAGTCGATTTTGAATAATTTCCCAAGGCTATAGACTTGGTATTTTGAGAAAGATGCGCCCCTGATCAAATCGAACGAAACTGGCTGGAATAAGAGAATGTCGTATTTTAGTCGATTTTGATTAATTTCCCAAGGCTATAGACTTGGTATTTTCGAGAAAATGCGCCCCCGATCGAATCGAACGAAACTGGCTGGAATAAGAGAATGTCGTATTTTAGTCGATTTTGATTAATTTCCCAAGGCTATAGACTTGGTATTTTGAGAAAAATGCGCCCCGATCGAATCGAACGAAACTGGCTGGAATAAGAGAATGTCGTATTTTAGTCGATTTGATTAATTTCCCAAGGCTATAGACTTGGTATTTTGAGAAAAATGCGCCCCCGATCGAATCGAACGAAACTGGCTGGAATAAGAGAATGTCGTATTTTAGTCGATTTTGATTAATTTCCCAAGGCTATAGACTTGGTATTTTTGAGAAAAATGCGCCCCCGATCGAAATCGAACTGAAACTGGCTGGAATAAGAGAATGTCGTATTTTAGTCGATTTTGATTAATTTCCCAAGGCTATAGACTTGGTATTTTTGAGAAAAATGCGCCCCCGATCGAATCGAACTGAAACTGGCTGGAATAAGAGAATGTCGTATTTTAGTCGATTTTGATTAATTTCCCAAGGCTATAGACTTGGTATTTTTGAGAAAAATGCGCCCCGATCGAATCGAACGAAACTGGCTGGAATAACGGAATGTGTATTTTAGTCGATTTGATTAATTCCCAAGGCTATAGACTTGGTATTTTGAGAAAAATGCGCCCCCGATCGAATCGAACGAAACTGGCTGGAATAACGAGAATGTCGTATTTTAGTCGATTTTGATTAATTTCCCAAGGCTATAGACTTGGTATTTTTGAGAAAATGCGCCCCCGATCGAATCGAACGAAAACTGGCTGGAATAAGAGAATGTCGTATTTTAGTCGATTTTGATTATTCCCAAGGCTATAGACTTGGTAATTTTGAGAAAAATGCGCCCGATCGAATCGAATGAACGGCTGGAATAAGAGAATGTCGTATTTTAGTCGATTTTGATTAATTTCCCAAGGCTATAGACTTGGTATTTTGGAAAAATGCGCCCCGATCAAACCAAACTAAACTAGCTGGAATAAGAGAATGTCGTAATTTAGTCTATTTTGATTAATTTCCCACGGGTATATGGTACTTTCGAGAAAAATGCGCCCCCGATCAAATCGAGCGAATCTGGCTGGAATAAGAGAATGTCGTATTTTAGTCGATTTTGATTAATTTCCCAAGGCTATAGACTTGGTATTTTTGAGAAAGATGCGCCCCTGATCAAATCGAACGAAACTGGCTGGAATAAGGGAATGTCGTGTTTTAGTCGATTTTGAATAATTTCCCAAAAGATGCGCCCCTGATCAAATCGAACGAAACTGGCTGGAATAAGGGAATGTCGTGTTTTAGTCGATTTTGAATAATTTCCCAAGGCTATAGACTTGGTATTTTTGAGAAAGATGCGCCCCTGATCAAATCGAACGAAACTGGCTGGAATAAGAGAATGTCGTATTTCAGTCGATTTTGATTAATTTCCCAAGGCGTACCCGATCAAATTGAACGAAACTGGCTGGAATAAGGAATGTCGTGATTTTAGTCGATTTGATAATTTCCCAAGGCTATAGACTTGGTATTTTTGAGAAAAATGCGCCCCCGATCGAATCGAACGAAACTGGCTGGAATAAGGGAATGTCGTATTTTAGTCGATTTTGATTAATTTCCCAAGGCTATAGACTTGGTATTTTTGAGAAAATGCGCCCCCGATCGAATCGAACGAAACTGGCTGGAATAAGAGAATGTCGTATTTTAGTCGATTTTGATTAATTTCCCAAGGCTATAGACTGGTATTTTTGAGAAAAATGCGCCCCCTGATCGAATCGAATCGAAACTGGCGGGAATAAGAGAATGTCGTATTTTAGTCGATTTTGATTAATTTCCCAAGGCTATAGACTTGGTATTTTTGAGAAAATGCGCCCCCTGATCAAATCGAACGAAACTGGCTGGAATAAGGGAATGTCGTATTTAGTCGATTTTGATTATTTCCCAAGGCTATAGACTTGGTATTTTTGAGAAAGATGCGCCCCCTGATCGAATCGAATCGAACTGGCTGGAATAAGAGAATGTCGTATTTTAGTCGATTTTGATTAATTTCCCAAGGCTATAGACTTGGTATTTTGAGAAAATGCGCCCCGATCGAATCGAACGAAACCTGGCTGGAATAAGGAATGTCGTATTTTTAGTCGATTTTGATTAATTTCCCACGGCTATAGACTGGTATTTTTGGGAAAAATGCGCCCCGATCGAAATCGAACGAAACTGGCTGGAATAAGGAATGTCGTATTTTAGTCGATTTTGATTAATTTCCAAGGCTATAGACTTGGTATTTTTGAGAAAATGCGCCCCCATCGAACTCGAACTGAAACTGGCTGGAATAAGGAATGTCGTATTTAGTCGATTTGATTAATTTCCCAAGGCTATAGACTGGTATCTTTGAGACAATGCGCCCCCGATCGAACGAACTGAAACTGGCTGGAATAAGAGAATGTCGTATTTTAGTCGATTTTGATTAATTTCCCAAGGCTATAGACTTGGTATTTTTGAGAAAGATGCGCCCCTGATCAAATCGAACGAAACTGGCAGGAATAAGGGAATGTCGTGTTTTAGTCGATTTTGAATAATTTCCCAAGGCTATAGACTTGGTATTTTTGAGAAAGATGCGCCCCTGATCAAATCGAACGAAACTGGCTGGAATAAGGGAATGTCGTGTTTTAGTCGATTTTGAATAATTTCCCAAGGCTATAGACTTGGTATTTTTGAGAAAGATGCGCCCCTGATCAAATCGAACGAAACTGGCAGGAATAAGAGAATATCGTGTTTTAGTCGATTTTGATTAATTTCCCAAGGCGTACCCGATCAAATTGTACGAAACTGGCTGGAATAAGGGAATGTCGTATTTCAGTCGATATTTATTATTTCCCATGGCGATAGACTTGGTATTTTCGAGAAGAATGCGCCCCCAATCAAACCAAACTAAACTAGCTGGAATAAGAGAATGTCGTAATTTAGTCTATTTTGATTAATTTCCCAAGGGTATATGGTACTTTCGAGAAAATGCGCCCCCGATCAAATCGAACGAAACTGGCTGGAATAAGAGAATGTCGTATTTTAGTCGATTTTGATTATTTCCCAAGGCTATAGACTTGGTATTTTTCGAGAAAATGCGCCCCCGATCAAATCGAACGAAACTGGCTGGAATAAGAGAATGTCGTATTTTAGTCGATTTTGATTAATTTCCAAGGCTATAGACTTGGTATTTTCGAGAAAATGCGCCCCCGATCGAATCGAACGAAACTGGCTGGAATAAGAGAATGCGTATTTTAGTCGATTTGATTAATTTCCCAAGGCTATAGACTTGGTATTTTCGAGAAAAATGCGCCCCCGATCAAATCGAACTGAAACTGGCTGGAATAAGAGAATGTCGTATTTTAGTCGATTTTGATTAATTTCCCAAGGCTATAGACTTGGTATTTTCGAGAAAATGCGCCCCCGATCAAATCGAACGAAACTGGCTGGAATAAGAGAATGTCGTATTTTAGTCGATTTTGATTAATTTCCCAAGGCTATAGACTTGGTATTTTTGAGAAAAATGCGCCCCCGATCGAATCGAACGAAACTGGCTGGAATAACGGAATGTCGTATTTAGTCGATTTTGATTAATTTCCCAGGCTATAGACTTGGTATTTTTGAGAAAAATGCGCCCCTATCGAATCGACGAAACTGGCTGGAATAACGGAATGTCGTATTTTAGTCGATTTGATTAATTTCCCAAGGCTATAGACCTGGTATTTTTGAGAAAATGCGCCCCCGATCGAATCGAATGAAACTGGCTGGAATAAGAGAATGTCGTATTTTAGTCGATTTTGATTAATTCCCAAGGCTATAGACTTGGTATTTTTTGAGAAAAATGCGCCCCCGATCGAATCGAACGAAGCTGGCTGGAATACGAGAATGTCGTATTTTAGTCGATTTGATAATTTCCCAAGGCTATAGACTTGGTATTTTGAGAAAAATTGCGCCCCGATCGAATCGAATGAAACTGGCTGGAATAAGCGCAATGTCGTATTTTAGTCGATTTTGAATAATTTCCCAAGGCTATAGACTTGGTATTTTCGAGAAAAATGCGCCCCCGATCAAATCGAACGAAACTGGCTGGAATAACAGAATGATCGTATTTTAGTCGATTTTGATTAATTTCCCAAGGCTATAGACTTGGTATTTTCGAGAAATATGCGCCCCCGATCAATCGAACGAAACTGGCTGGAATAAGAGACTGATCGTATTTTAGTCGATTTTGATTAATTTCCCAAGGCTATAGACTTGGTATTTTCGAGAAAAATGCGCCCCCGATCAATCGAACGAAACTGGCTGGAATAAGAGAATGCGTATTTTAGTCGATTTTGATTAATTTCCCAAGGCTATAGACTTGGTATTTTCGAGAAAAATGCGCCCCCGGATCGAAATCGAACGAAACTGGCTGGAATAAGAGAATGATCGTATTTAGTCGATTTTGATTAATTTCCCAAGGCTATAGACTTGGTATTTTCGAGAAAATGCGCCCCACTCGACGAAATCGAACGAAACTGGCTGTAATAAGAGAATGCGTATTTAGTCGATTTTGATTAATTTTCCCAAGGCTATAGACTTGGTATTTTCGAGAAAAATGCGCCCCCGTCGAATCGAACGAAACTGGCTGGAATAAGAGAATGTCGTATTTTAGTCGATTTTGATTAATTTCCCAAGGCTATAGACTTGGTATTTTCGAGAAAAATGCGCCCCCGATCGAATCGACTGAAACTGGCTGGAATAAGAGAATGTCGTATTTTAGTCGATTTTGATTAATTTCCCAAGGCTATAGACTTGGTATTTTTGAGAAAATGCGCCCCCGATCGAAATCGAACTGAAACTGGCGGAATAAGAGAATGTCGTATTTTAGTCGATTTTGATAATTTCCCAAGGCTATAGACTTGGTATTTTGAGAAAAATGCGCCCCCGATCGAATCGAATGAAACTGGCTGGAATAAGAGAATGTCGTATTTTAGTCGATTTTGATTAATTTCCCAAGGCTATAGACTTGGTATTTTTCGAGAAAAATGCGCCCCCGATCGAATCGAACGAAACTGGCTGGAATAAGAGAATGTCGTATTTAGTCGATTTTGATTAATTTACCAAGGCTATAGACTTGGTATTTTCGAGAAAAATGCGCCCCCGATCAAATCGAACTGAAACTGGCTGGAATAAGAGAATGTCGTATTTTAGTCGATTTTGAATTAATTTCCCAAGGCTATAGACTTGGTATTTTCGAGAAAATGCGCCCCGATCGAATCGAACTGAACTGGCTGGAATAAGAGAATGTCGTATTTTAGTCGATTTTGATTAATTTCCCAAGGCTATAGACTTGGTATTTTCGAGAAAATGCGCCCCCTGATCGAATCGAACGAAACTGGCTGGAATAAGAGAATGTCGTATTTTAGTCGATTTTGATTAATTTCCCAAGGCTATAGACTTGGTATTTTCGAGAAAAATGCGCCCCCGATCGAATCGAACGAAACTGGCTGGAATAAGAGAATGTCGTATTTTAGTCGATTTTGATTAATTTCCCAAGGCTATAGACTTGGTATTTTTCGAGAAAAATGCGCCCCGATCGAATCGAATGAAACTGGCTGGAATAAGAGAATGTCGTATTTTAGTCGATTTTGATTAATTTCCCAAGGCTATAGACTTGGTATTTTCGAGAAAAATGCGCCCCCGATGGAATCGAATGAAACTGGCTGGAATAAGAGAATGTCGTATTTTAGTCGATTTTGATTAATTTACCAAGGCTATAGACTTGGTATTTTTCGAGAAAAATGCGCCCCCGATCGAATCGAATCGAAACTGGCTGGAATAGAGAATGTCGTATTTTAGTCGATTTTGATTAATTTCCCAAGGCTATAGACTTGGTATTTTTGAGAAAAATGCGCCCCCGATCGAATCGAACGAAACTGGCTGGAATAAGAGAATGTCGTATTTTAGTCGATTTTGATTAATTTCCCAAGGCTATAGACTTGGTAATTTTTGAGAAAAATGCGCCCCCGATCGAATCGAATCGAAACTGGCTGGAATAACGAGAATGTCCGATTTTAGTCGATTTTGATTAATTTCCCAGGCTATAGACTTGGTATTTTTGAGAAAAATGCGCCCCGATCGAATCGAACGAAACTGGCTGGAATAAGAGAATGTCGTATTTAGTCGATTTTGATTAATTTTCCCAAGGATATAGACTTGGTATTTTGAGAAAAGTGCGCCCCCGATCGAATCGAATGAAACTGGCTGGAATAAGAGAATGTCGTATTTTAGTCGATTTTGATAATTTCCCAAGGCTATAGAACTTGGTAATTTTTGAGAAAAATGCCCCCCCGAGCGAATCGAACGGAAACTGGCTGGAATAAGAGGAATGCGTATTTTAGTCGATTTTGATTAATTTCCCAAGGCTATAGACTTGGTATTTGCGAAAAATGCGCCCCCGATCGAATCGAACGAACCTGGCTGGAATAAGAGGATGTCGTATTTTAGTCGATTTGATTAATTTCCCAAGGCTATAGACTTGGTATTTTTGAGAAAAATGCGCCCCCGATCGAATCGAATGAAACTGGCTGGAATAAGAGAATGTCGTATTTTAGTCGATTTTGATTAATTTTCCCAAGGCTATAGACTTGGTATTTTTGAGAAAATGCGCCCACGATCGAATCGAATGAAACTGGCTGGAATAAAGAGAATGTCGGATTTTAGTCGATTTTGATTAATTTCCCAAGGCTATAGACTTGGTATTTTTGGAGAAAAAGCGCCCCCGAGCGAATCGAATGAAACTGGCTGGAATAAGAGAATGTCGTATTTTAGTCGATTTTGATTAATTTCCCAAGGCTATAGACTTGGTATTTTTGAGAAAAATGCCCCCCGATCGAATCGAACTGAAACTGGCTGGAATAAGAGAATGTCGTATTTTAGTCGATTTTGATTAATTCCCAAGGCTAAGACTTGGTATTTTTGAGAAAAATGCGCCCCCGATCGAATCGAATGAAACTGGCTGGAATAACAGGAATGTCGTATTTAGGTCGATTTTGATTAATTTCCCAAGGCTATAGACTTGTATTTGAGAAAAATGCGCCCCGATCGAATCGAATGAAACTGGGCTGGAATTAAGAGCATGTCGTAATTTTAGGTCGATTTTGATTAATTTTCCCAAGGCTATATACTTGGTATTTTGAGAAAAATGCACCCCGATACGAATCAGAATGAAACTGGCTGGAATAAGAGAATGTCGTATTTAGTCGAATTTTGATTAATTTTACCAAGGCCTATAGACTTGGTATTTTTGAGAAAGATGCAACCCCCGCTCGAATCGCCCGAATGAAACTGGCTGTAATAAGAGAATGTCGTATTTTAGTCGACTTTTGATTAATTTCCAAGGCTATTAGACTGGTATTTTTGAGAAGATGCGCCCCTGATCAAATCGAACGAAACTGGCTGGAATAAGAGAATATCGTGTTTAGT
>JABSTT010002506.1:0-40279 GCA_013339685.2 Hyalomma asiaticum | reverse complement strand
CCCAACTGCTGGTCATCTTGGCGTTTCTCGCACTTATGACCGAGTCCGCCAGCGCTTCTACTGGCTGGCCTCGCGCGCTCATGTGCGGCGCTATGTCAATGCTTGCGAAGTCTGCCAGCGCCGCAAGAAACCATCCATGCTACCTGCGGGGTACCTTCAACCATCGACGTCCCCCCGGAGCCCTTCTACCGGGTCGGCTTGGATCTTCTCGTCCATTTCCAACATCTGCTTGCCGGAAACAAGTGGATTGCTGTTGCCACCGACTACGCGACGCGTTACGCCATCACACGAGCATTGCGAACCAGCTGTGCTACAGACGTAGCTGACTTCCTTCTCACTGACGTTATTCTTGTACACGGTGCTCCACGTCAGTTGCTCACCGACCGCGGCCGTACATTCCTTTCACGGGTGATTGATGATATCCTGCGCTCCTGCTCTACACAGCACAAACTCACGACCTCATACCACCCGCAGACAAACGGCCTCACAGAGCGCTTCTCCTTTGGTCCCCCACACGACGCCCAGGACTTTCTGAGAAGCTGCTTTCTCGTTATACAGGCCCATACCATGTTCTTCGATAACTCACAGACGTCACGTACGAAATTGCCCCTGAAACTCCGACAACCTCTTCGGCGCTGCAGTCACGAGATGTCGTCCGTGTCTCACGGCTCAAGCGTTACTACCCGCCCGCTTCTGGAGCCCCCTAGACGCGCCGGGTCGGCGCTTTCGCCGCCAGGGGTTATGTTACATGACGCGAGAGCGCACTGAAGTTCCAGTAATTGCAGTGGAACCTATCCTCGGTTGTGTCTGATGGAAGAGAAAAGAGGAAGACGACGACGAGCACACTTTGACTGTAGTGCAGCTCTCTGCCTGTCAATCTAATATATTTACTATACTTTCCCAGTTCTTTATCAACGCAACAATATATATATGGGCGGCCAGTGAACGGTTCTCCAGCGCGAGCAGTCGGTATTTTTCACTCAAGAAACTCGCTAGAAGACGCTGCCTGCGCCAACGCTGTCTCTCGCGGGTGAGGGCGTGTTCTCCTTCTTTGCGAGCTCGTACAGCGTTCATCGAAGAAGGAGCGTTTCCATAGTCAACGCGTGCCTATCGCTCTCTCTCTCTCTCACAAGACAGCAGATAGAGGAGTGAGAGAGCTCGCGCGCCGGGAGCCTCCCGGCGTTGCATGGTATTGTGAGTGGTGTAGGTTACACGATACGATTGTGACAACTGACCCACAGCTTAAGGAGCTTCGCCCGTAAAATATATTCATTGCCTTGTGAGGCAACATGATGCTCTTCTCGGGGTACGCCAGTGCTTTCATACGCAGCAATAATACGAGAATGTCGAAAATCATGTCAGTATTCCTTAATGGGAGCGAGCCGAGCTTTTAAGAGCAACTGTTCGATATAGATGTTTTCCAATCTATCTTCAGCCCTTAAGTACGCGACGACACCGCATGCCTGCGGACTTGCGTCAGAAAAGACATCAAGCTGGAAGTAAGCTCCGTCCGTGTTGACTTCAGTCAATGACCTCCTCTTCAAAGTTAAACTTCTTACGTCTTCAACTTCTGTCGTAAACTTAATCCAATCGTCTTCGAGATCCTTTGATAGTCGTAAATGCCAATCTAGGCCTTGCTTCCATATCTCTTGAAAGATGATTTTGGCTCTTATGGTGAACGGAGACAAAATCCCAACGGGTCGAAAATTCTCGATGTCGCTTAGAGCACCGTTCGCTTTGTGGTTTTCCCGTTCTTGACAATGTCCATAATTGGGTCAAGATTGACACGCAGAGTATCTTCCTCCGTATTCAAGTAAAGTCCGAATACCTTCGTTTGAGTAGGCTTCAACATTGATCCCTTTTCCTTCAGTGTGTGCCGCAGCCTGTCCTCGTTAGTCGACCATTGATGCATGTTCATGCCTGCTAGTTTCATTATCTCGGTTGTTTCCTCGTACAAGTTGGAGATCTCCGCGGGTGTTGAAGCGCCGAATACCAAATCGTCCACGTATAAGCTTTCCTAGAGCTGAAGAGCTGTGGCTTGAGATTTCGAATCTACGTGGTTGAAATGGTACCGAAGCGTAAACGATAAGAGAAAAGGACTTGACGTTGGTCCGAAAGGCACACGAGTCATCCTGATCTCCTCGAGCCTCGGAAGCGGCTCGTTTTTGGTCGGTACTTCGTCAAACCAAAGTGAAGTGCATCTCCGTCTTCTTCCTTGATGGATATCTGAAGGAATGCCTTCTGTACATCCGCCATGAGTCCGAATGTACACAAACGAAACCTGATTAGCATCTTTAGCAGGTCGGAGTTCAAGTTCGGTCCCTTTTCAAGTCTTTCATTTAGACTACATGAGGCTGGTCCGTGCGACGATGCGTCGAAAACAACGCGCAGTCTTGTAGTAGTGGACGTCTCACTAATGACTTCATGATGCGGCATGTAATAACGTTGCCTTGCGTAGTCTGCACATTCTTGACCTCCTCCGCATGGCCACCCTTCAGATATTGCCTAATAGCGTTGTCATAAGCTTATAAGGCTTCATCGTTTGAAAAAAAGACGTCGAACCAATGAGTGTAGTCTGGAAAGCGCAACATTGCGATTGTCTCTCATATCTGTCCATCTGGTTTCCATGGGAGCGACACTTCATAGCGACCGTCTTGAAATTTGAGTTTCATTAAACTTCATGAAAACATCTTCTTGGTTGGATGATGGTGTATCCACAATACAAATGGCGTCCATTTCCAGAAACGTTCAATGGAAGGAAAGGGCTTCATTGTCGTGTGCGTCCACACGCAAAACAGATGTGACTGCTCGTCTTCCGATGAACCTTCTCGGAGAACGCCAAGGCTCCTTGAAAAGTTCATCCGTAGTTCGTGTTGATCGCTACCAGAGATCGGTTTTCTGCGTCCCATTTGACCTCGCTTAAATTGGGCATAAGCTTAATAATCTGGTCGGACCGATCAAGAGACTCACTCCCGGTTCACCTCTGACTCCAGGGCAAACCACTGCGTCTGCTAGTAGTTTGCCCTCCGCAAAGATGTCGCTGAACAACTTGTTATCTTGGGGCACTTCGATCATATCTTCGCAAATGAACGGCACGACGATCGCTTCTATCTCTACTGAGACGTTCTCGTGCTCGCTGCGAAGTGCAATGTTCACTACCTGAGGCCGCTGAGCATGCTGTGGTCGAGCTCGTCCAAACGTGCTAACCACGAGGTCCATTTCTCGCACGGGAGATAACTTAAGCTTCTGGCATATATCTTCCCGCAAAAACGTCCTTGGGCTGCCATTGTCCCACACACCGCGGACGTAGCAGCAATGAGTCGGAGTCGTTAGGCAGGTACGGAACGTCTGGAAGAGAACCTCCATGGCTAGTCGAGGCTGGGTACCGTTCGTTGCAACATGTATGGCGACATTCGGTGTATTTCTCGATCCTCCGTAAACTGAGCTGGTGGAACCTTCAGCGTTGCACATCGAGGAAGCATGGCGACGCTTGCATGTTCTACACTCGTACAAGATGCCCCTTCATCGTACACTTGAAGCATCGGCCATCCTTCCTGAGCATAGTGGGCTTATCGTCGAGGCTAAAGGCCGGTCCCCACTAGCGGCAAAAACGCGCGCGGCGTGTCGCGAGTGGCGAGCGCTTCGGCGGCACGCGGGCGTCAGCAAGTCCCCACTCGCTTTTTGCGGCAAGCGGCGACGATGCAGCCACCTGACGTGAGCTCTAATCAGACGACTTTGTCTTTCGTAGACCATGCATGTCTCTCTAGCGCTACGGATGGTCACGCTATCAAAAAACTGTTGCTGCGAGGATACTTCTTGCTCGGCGTCTCGGTACGGGTAGGCTTAACGAAAACTGTATACAGGTCTGGGCATGGCCTTTGAGATTTTACAACGGCCATATTACTCTCAAATCTCAGAGGCTGTGTATTATGGTTCTATGCTTGACGGACAGATGGCGCCACGCGTCCGCACCACCACATAGAGGAACAGTTGAACAGAGAACAGATAGCGGTGTACGCCGTTACAGAAACGCACCTTCGGGACTGTTGCTGTTGCTGAATCATTATTAGTGAAAGAAAGGGCATTTCGGAGGGGCAATGACACAACTAGAAAGGTGGTGAATAAGAAGGTGGAAGTGATTCCATATGTACACGGGCTATCGCACAACCTAAAGAAGATGGCAAACAGATTTGATGTGCGCGTAGTTTTTTCAGCCCCTCGAAAATTAGCTAGCTTATGTAGACGCATTAGCGAGAATGGACAGATGACTGACCGTTGTGGTTCTCAACACAGTGTGTTTTTTCCCTCTTGTGTACCCAAGGTTGTGTATTGTATTCCCTTTTCATGTGGCAACAAATACATCGGCCAAACAGGGCGATGTATTAATACTCGCATGAAAGAACACCAAGCCTCGCTCTCGTCTCGTGACGGCGCGCACTTGCCGCGACATGTAAGGGAATGTGGCTGCACCCCTTGGTTTGACCGAGTCAGCATTTTGGGCAGGGGGAAGAGCAAGACGGCTAGGGAAGTTTTAGAAGCATTCCATATTGTCAAAAATGAAGACACGTGTGTAAGCGCCACATCAGTAAGTCTCAGCAGAAAGGAACAATGTTTTCTGGGGTCTGGCATTCCATGTGTGGTGTAGTTCTGAGATACGTGTTTGTGGCCTGCTATCTGGTAGTGCTGTGTAATGCGCCAGCATATCTATATTTTTTTTGTGCTGTTAATGACTCTCGCGCAGGTGCGGGCGATTGGAAAGGTTTATATGTCGGTTTTCCGAAATAAAATTTCAGTTGTTAGTCCAGCATCGTCCTGTGCGCCTTCTTCTTCTGTGTCCGTGTGTGTTCAGCTGGTTTTCTTCAGAAATCAGGACTCGGAAGAGCCACCAATTTTTGCAAATTATGTGTGGGAAGGGTGCAACAGGACAAAATGAGAGAAAAAAGGTGGGCAAGTCGGCATGGTAATTCATAGGGAAGTAAATTGGTGTAGGATTACTTCGACATGTGAAGAGCACCTCTGGGTATCGGAACGGTAAGCGGGAAGAAAACTATGTTGGGTGTAGCTTACATGTGGACTGGAGAAACTGCAAAGAGAAAAATCAGGAGTTAGTGAACTGCATAAGCAAGGATATTCAAAAATTTGGTAACGGGGCCGAAATAATCCTCTTAGGAGATATGAATGCTCATGTGCACGACCTTGACGGATATGCAGATTATAACGGGAAGTTGATGGTAGAGCACTGGGAAGAACATGGTCTCGATATAGTTAACATGAGGCCTAAGTGCAACGGGCAGGTAACATGGGAGGTGGGAAGCAGGCAGTCAACAGTCGATTACTGCCTCATGAAAGAAGGATTTCACGACAAGTTGAGACAAATGAGCATAGATGAGGAAGGGAGTAGCAGCTTGGGAAGTGACCAAAAACGCATAACTTTGCAAATGCGCTATGTAGATTGTATAGAGAGCACCGAATTAAAGTCGGGCCGCTCTTTTGTAAGTAAAAAACAAATTCGGAACGTAGTCGCAACAATCGAGGACATAGTGAGCAGAACAAAATGCAAAGTGGGGGATTATAATGAGCTTCTTAATCTAATAAGGACTGAAATTACGAAAGAGAAACAAAAAAGTTGCTGGAGGGGAAAGCGAAAGCAAACACGATGGTGGAACAGCGAAATTTGGGACGAAATTGAGAATAGACGGGAAGGATCACGAATACATCGGGAGGCAAAAAAAGGAGCTGAGGCCACAAAATGAAGTCAAACAAAATGGGAAACACATCTCGAGAAAAACACCCTGGTACAGAGTTTCGTTGAAGCCAAGATTAAAGGCCAAAGTGAACGTTCGATATCGGACATTCGCGAAAAGAAGGACACATCTAGGCTTTTCTCGAACCACCTGAAATCGCTCCGTAAGAAAACTGTAACTATGCAACAGCATATTGTGGATGAAGAAGGAAATAAATTGGAGGAGTACGACGCATTGACTTATATTGGAAACGTAACAGCCGATTCCTTTAAGAAGAATGACGAGCCTCCCTTTACGACGTGTAACAGTAGCAAGGAAGACCAAGTGGAAGAACTAGTTCTGGAAAATTTCAATTGGAAGAAGGCGGAGGAAAAGATTCCCAAACGAGCAGCCACAGGATTAGATGGGGTTAGCATTACTGCAATAAATGAGCTCGGAAGAAACAGCAAAGAAGCCCTGTTAAAAGCAATTGAAAAAAGCTTAAAGGACGGGCGAATACCGGACAGTTGGCGTCAAGTAGGATGAAGTTCATTTTAAAACGGAGAGGCGGTCTAGTTGGTTTGCCTGCATAATGAAACTTTTGCGCACACAACACGAGGCCACAAGGAAGAAGTACACAAGGACTTGTGGCTCCTTGTGGCCCCGTGTTGTGTGCGCAAAAGTTTCATTATGAAGTTCATTTATAAGGGCAAGGGAGAGAAAAATAACATTCGCTCATATAGACCACTGACCATTACATAAGTACTCTACAGGTTGACGATGCAGGCAATTAAATTAAAAATGCAGATATGGACAGAGCTTAATTACACTTTTGGCGAACTCCAAAATGGATTTCGAGTCGACAGGAGATTAGATGATAACCTTTTTTCGCTGACGCAGTGTATAGAAATAGCCGGAAAAGAGAACAGACCTTTACATTTGGCATTTTTGGATGTTAAGGGTTTGTACAACAATGTAAATCGGAATATTTTATGGGACATAATGAAAGAGGCTGGTATAGGGGCTGACTGTATAGAGCTCTTCAAAGAAATACACAGTGGAAATACAGTATGTGTGGAATTGGAAGGTAAGAAATATGAAAGAATGGGAAGGTAGGAATATGAAAGAAAGTAGATGGGCAGCGACAGTATTCAGGTATTTGTATAGGAAGAACGTTGACTCACAATGGAGGAAGAGAACTAGGAGGCTTACCAGTAAGTATACAGCCAGTAACGAAACGGATGGGACGAAAAAAAGCGTTAAGAGCATGGTCAGAGCGGCGGAGAACTCGGATTGGATAGCACGAATGGAGAAGAAGCCGGCATTGAACAACTACAGAAAAGGGGAAGACGAAATCAGGAGAGAAAAATTTTACGATAATTCAAAGGGAAGCCCTTTACTGTTTGAGGCAAGGTCCGGTTGCCTGAGAACCCGAAGTTACAGAGCGAAATTCAATAAAGAAGGGGACACATGTACGTGCTGTGGAAAACCTAGGGAAACGACAGATCATATTTTAATTGAATGTACAGATGTCCACCCAGGTGTAGCTGTGGACACTGCCCTACAGGAGGCGATGGGTTTCAGGAGTAACACGGGAAATCTGAACATGTCGGCGATAGAGATAAGTAAAAGGCGTTTAGAGTATTGGTGGCGCAAAAGTATGGAGCAAACAAAACGCAAGGTAGTTCGGGTAAGATTGTTACATCACAGCGGAACGATAATAGATAAAATAGGTAGAGGAGGAGAAAAATAAAATGTGAAAATATGTGGGATTCGGGAAAAGAAATGTTTGTAGAGGAAAAAGAAATAAAGCTAGAGCTTGGTGGCCCGGTTACCGCCCTGTTATAAAGGGGACGCTCCTAATATCCATTCATCCATCCACCGTCGGCACGCCTCCGCGGCTCGTTCCTGATTGGTGCTTGTTTCGCGGCGGCCGCAAAAAAGTGAGTCCCGACCCATTTGAGCATTTTCCGCGCGTCGCTGCCGCTTTTCACGAATCTCGCCGCGCGCGTTCTTGCCGCTAGTGGGGACCGGCCTTAACTGCGCTCGTGGATCGCTCGGTCTTATGGTCCTTGGCATCACAAAAGAAGCATGGTTCAGTTCTTTTGTCTTATTGTGAAGCACCCTTGCCGCAGGAGATGACGTCATATTGAAGCTCGGAGTTTGCTTCGAACGCGTTTCGTTCAGCCTCGGTGTCCTAGTCTGAGCACTCTTCTCTCTACATTCAACTTTTACCTGAAGAAATTTCAGCAGGCACTCTAACTCCTGTTCAGCTGAATCCGCACTGTTGCCTGAGGCTACTGATGACGTAGCGGAATCGATACTTTCGCTCTTGTAATAATCTACTACCATGTTTTGGGGAATCGCCTTCAGGAGTATTTCACATAGCATGGAAGCGCATAAAGAAGCGCTCACCCCAAGATTGCCGAGTCCTTTTCGGTTGAGTTGAACGTCGTCAAATAACTTCCGCAAGGTTGTAACGTTATTCGATGAGCTCACAGGTCCAAGCATGCGCAGATTCTCCAAACGTTTCTGCTCGATCAACTTGCGGTTTCCGTAGCGTTGCTTCAAGATTACAAGGGCGTCGTTGCCCTTATGAAAATCGTCATTGAAAAAATGTTGAGAAGTTATTGAGCAACGTCAACAAAGGGCATTGTAAAAATGTTGAGAAATTATTGAAAAAAATGTTGACAAGTTGTTGAAAATTGGCCATTGACTTCTCGTTGAAAAGTTATTGACAATTGCAATATTGACAAAACATTTATTAGTTGTTGAGAAATTGTTGACTGCCGTATTTAAAAGTTATTGATAAAATGTTGAATGACAACATTGAAAAGTCGTTGTCACATTCTTGATAAAATATTGTCGGCAAATTGTGGCTTTATTGTTGCAAAATCGTCCATTAGAAAAATTCCATATATGGCGATATCAGTTCTTCGGCATATGCGGCTATATATGGCGCATGGCCATACGTGGCCGTATTTGCCAAAATCGTGATAGAAGCATATATGACAATGAAAGACCAACACATGCAAGACTCGATACCTATTGAGCAAACACAGCTCTGTACGGACACGTGCCATGTATAGCCAGATATGCATATATGGCAATATGAGTATATCTGGCTATATATGGCACGTGTCTGTACGGAACCGTATTTGTCCAATACATATATCAAAGTGACATGGCATTCCTCGTGTTGGTCTTTCATTGCCATATATGTTTCTATCACGATTTGGGCAAATACGGCCACGTACGGGCATGTGCCCTATATAGCCGCATATGCCCAATTACTGATATCGCCATATATAGCATTTTTGTAAGGGGTGAACAGCAATCTTGAAAAATTGACAAAATGTTGCAAAACGTAATATGCTGAGATCCAACGCAATGGTTTTGGGGGAAACTGCATCAATAGTAAGGCACCTTGACATGATTATGTCTCATTATAACTGTCTCGGAAGGTTCCGCACTTGTTCTCTCTACATTTAAATTTCTACAAAAAGCTAGACAGGCCTGCAAACTTGGTTACACAGAGCTTTATTGCTGGGCTTAAATTACACATAAGATCCAAAGTTGCATAGAATTAAAATAAATACAATTGTATGTTGTCAAATACAAATATCTATACTGACAAAGAGTACTTCAGTCTTCTTAAGTAATATTTAACATTATACAATATTAAATGGCAAAATGAAAAAAAAAATATGCATCATATCAAAGTGGGATGGTAGTGTTTCAAAATAATTAAATCTATCATGCACAACAGAATAATAAATGCCACATTATGTGTGTTTGGATGGCTAATTCAGTTTTACTGAAAGTATGTTACCTCTAAGTGAGGCTGTGAAAAATGAAATATGGCACACGTGACAGTGAACAAAAAATCCTCAAAATGTGGCTAGAAACGCATAATGCGTCAGTACTAACCAATGGAGTAGCATTTTTTAACATATTCAGAGCACTCAAGGCAATGTGGATGCAGTCAGCATACAAACTGGAGATGTGGTGGAGCACTTGGAAAATGCAAAAATGTAGTGAAACACTCCAACCATTCAACATGTGGTACTTGGCAAATTGGTGACATAGGAGACTACCTGACACATTCATGATGTGGTAGAGTGGTTGGTACACTATGGGAGAGCACATGGTAAAGGCCTTAGATTATCATACAACACAGGATGACAGTGCAACACAACACATGCGACACTTAATTTTCACATGTGACACTTAATTTTAGCATGTTTAATTGAGATGCAAAAGCAAGCATGTACTATTACCTCAGTGCATAGCAGAGCATACGCTGCGGGAATAATGACACAGAAACATGCAGCTGTGAGAGATATGTCGCAGTAAACAATTCGGTCATTCACAGCAATTAAGTCTTTTCTCGGTAATGGTACATGGCTTTGTGATGCAAATGTTACTATGAAAGATTACGTGCTGTGCCTCAATTATTAGTCCGATTGATATCCTCATTATTTTACTAAGAATCGCTCAGCCGCTACTGGAATTGGAGGCCACGTTTCTTGCAGCTAAGTTAATCCTTACGCTGCTATTTAATATGGTTTTATGCACGTGCACACCAGTCAGGCCACCCTCTGTAGCATTGCATAGTGGTGGAAGGCAGGACAAAATAACTGCCTTACACTGAAAAACCCACATTGTTTTATTCAACAACTTGTCTCCTTGTGTGCCCTAGTCTTGTCTACGCGTAAATTGCTTGCCGATGTGGGCACGACGCTCACGTTTCTACGCTTTTGTCAGTTTGTTCAGGACTGTCAGCCAAATATGTATGGTATCGCTGACATTTCCATCTTTGCATCCAACACATTTATTAGCACGAAAACTTGATAAGACAAAGCAAACATAATGCACTAGAGGACAAATTTTATTCACTTAGCATGCAAAGGAGAAAGTGAATGTGCAAAAGTGAGGAATTATTCTCACTTTACGAGACATTATGGATCGTTGAATACAATGTTCCTTTTAAAGTAAAACACTCATTTTCTGTGACAGCCGAAGGATGCGCACTTTTGCATTCATCGACAGCTTTGAAAATTCAAGTGGAATAACAAATTTCTCTGGTGGAGAGTGAACATAGGCATTATCACAACACAAACAGCAACTTCAATTTGCATCAGCGGTAAGCCAAGTGACCAAATGCTTCCAATAACCCACGCTTCATAAGGAAGTTCGAGAAAGTTTTAGGAGTGCTGCAATAAAATTGCTAATGCATATGTACACAAAGTTTGGCCATCACAGAAGATAACTGTACTTTAAATGTAATCTTGTACTCGGTAGCACAGAAAGCTGCATTATGTATATCATCCTCACTAGAAGAGATACTTGGGCTAGCTGGTGGGAATTGATTTTGCGTGAACAGTGGTACAATACGAGGCAAAGGAAAGTGCACGACATGGCCGCTGACATCCTCACTTATTGCGCATTCGGTTTTTCCACCGTGGCTTATTTGTTTTAACGTGCAGTGGCTTCTGTATATGTTAGTGAAAAAAATTTGTCAGTCGAGCACTCAGTCACATATTATGGTGCCTACCTTCCTAAATTTTCCACAGCAGTAAAATACGTGAGAGTAAATAACAGCACTTGCGTTTTCCAACTTTTGTGGTTAATTCCTTTACTGTGCAATTAGGCATGAAACTAGTTTATTTTGGTACTCTTCACCAGCAAGCACACAAACAAGCAAGCGGTAGCCAGATGGTTCTTTAGCATGTCACTGCAAAAAATTCAGGTCCCAACTTCTTTAGATACAGTGATAAATGTAAAAGCATGAACACGTTCACTAGGCTATTTCAAGCACAGCACAAAGTCATCCATGGTATAATTTTGCAATTTCATCAGCATTCTTTAAGCAAATACCGCACACGTATCGTGGCAATGTAGTACATGTCAGGTTATGCACCTACAGTAGAGGGTTGTATATAGAGGGTTGCATGTTCATGTCAAGAACACATTGTTAAAGGTTTGCACCATGTGTGTGCGTGACTTGTTTTGTGCCAATGGCATCAAGCTAAGATACTTAGACATGTCACACAAACAAGTCCAACTTGCAACTTCAGGCGCACTGCCGATGCTATGATGACCGGAATGCTGGAGCCTGGAACAGGTCGAGAAGTCCATGCCACACAGCAGGAAGGTCTGGTGCAGCACGGTCTTGAACAAAGCAGTTACACGAAGCCATTAAAATTCACATAAATTTTCAGACTTCAATACTTTACAATGCAAATGTTTATCGGACGCAAAACTTTCGAAAATCTAGCCTTGGAACTTAGCCTTGAAATAAACGTTGTGGCCTTTACATCGGAAAAACATTAACCGAGTGAAATTTTCCGAGGTTAAGTTGCAATTTAATGTTTTTGACTGTTTCGCATGCCGCAAGCTTTTGCTGTTCAGTGCACTTGTACTAACGATAACAAAAAGATGAAGTTACAGCCCTGTAAGCCACTGTATAGTATTTAGAGCTGATTCATAATTAGTAACAGTGCAATACCACAGGAGCATAGAGAAAGGATGACGCAGAGCACTTAAAGCTTATTTCTTTCCCGAAGGCTTCACTATATATATATATATATATATATATATATATATATATATATATATATATATATATATATATATATATATATATATATATATATATACACACACACACATGTACAGAGTACCACAACAGTTATGCATGGGACGCAGTGATATGACAAACAGGCCAGAGTACATCTCCTTTCGGTGACAGCAACAGAGATTACTGACACACTCCTCTCTCAAAGAGAAAATTCTTTTGGCTTCAATAATTGCATGTGTGGCAGGATCTCTGCTTCTTACCATGATGCTACACTCTGTAAGCTTCACCTCTCACCACGCGAGTCACAAGATGCAGAGCTCATGCCACATTCAATATTATCGAATCCAAGAAATGCTTTTTGGGAAAAGGTTGTTGTGTCAGTCCTCCCTCTGTTGTGCTCACTAATAAGGAGGCGTACTTAGTCTTGCAGTAATTCTGATAGGGCAGATAAAAACACAGACACAGGGAGAGCTAATGCCTGGTCTATGTATGTTGTGATGAGCACATTGTTGTACTTAAGGCTATCCTCATGTTCACTTTCCGTGATCACTGCGTTTTGTGCACAGATGTTGTAGTAGTGGTTAACTGCGTATATAATGAAGCTTTCTAGAAAGAAATAAACTGTAGGCAGTCAGCGGTCTGTGTCATATCTTCCATCCCCTCCTGTATTACTGTCTTGTAAAGAAATCAAAATTGTGTTTTATCAGCACGCAAAAACAGAAAGCTTCTACTGGTGCATGGCCCTAAAAACATCAATCCTTGAAGGGGTCGTGAAATGTTTTCTCAAAATTTTGTACAATGAGTGTTTTCGCACTCCTGCCAGCCTACAATATACTGTTTTGCTGCATTGTCTGTATTTACTTTGAGCGATAAAAAATACGGTTTCGATTTCCCAGCGCACGTTCCCCTCAACTTTGCAGCTCACGTCAACTTCTCACCACCATGGTGTCTGAGACTGGAACCCCTTCAGCAGAAATGGAAAAGCAAACTGTGCTCCAGCCTTGCTTCTGAAAGCACCACACGGTGCTTTCTAGCTTTCATATAAATCTATATTTTTGAGCGAACGAAAGTTAACGATATGTTTACACCTTTAGTAGCTAGAGCTGATATCATTGAAAAGTCACAGAATAGCACCTATGCCAGCCTGCAGCGGCGTATGGCGGAGTGCATGAACGCTAGGATTTAAAACAGCGTTATTAAACCTATACTGAATATTTCGCCGAAATATTAATCGGCTTGTTGAATGCTACTGAAGCAGTAAAAATTACAACTGGGCAGGGTGCACATCCTTTTCCACGACCCCTTTATATTTCGCACTCAGTCAGACCCAGCAACAGAGGCGGTTTTCCTGAAATTCGCAACTGGAAAACACAGTTTTTAGACAATGAGGCTGGATGCCGCGTGTAGTTAACACTGAGAAATATACAAGTTCTGATGCAACTGGCTTCATTACTAAATGCAGGCTTCTTACCTTATAACCCTAAGAATATTGGAACGCCACCAGGGAGTCCAAACAGTATACAAATTCGCCAGAGCACTTACGGTTTTCAGTACGTCTATTTTAGCCAACATTATACATTTCATAAATTTCTTGGTTTCTTAACCTCGAGCACAATCCGCAAAAAATAATACACTTTATCATTTCCTCATTTTTAATGGCTTCTTAGCGAGTACGTCAGGTACAATTATTTTTGAACAACCAGTGGCAAATTTGCAGCAAAATATCAGTGGCGCGGTTGTTAAAGTGAGTCGGTGACATCTGATGCATTGTAACTTGTCAGTAACTGAGATAATTCAAAGCTTCTTCACATGCAGGTAAGCAGCACTTTAACCAGAGTTATGCTTAAAAAAGGAAAAACTTTGTACGTTGCCCTTTGAAACATAAACGTTTTTGGCAAACCGCCTATGTAACAGCGCGATTTCGAAATATAAAGGCACTTTACAAAGGTACAATTATCCCCGAAAGAGCTAGAGCACTAGCAAAAGCCAATGTCTACCAGTATCCACATCTTCCGTTTAATGAGTGCAGCTGTGAATTCCTATGTTAGAGGTATTTTGGTCGAATTGCCACGTTTCGATATTTCGTCAAAATTCTACGCGTCGACAACTATAGCAATATACTGTGTATCAGTAGTTCACCGTGAAGAAATATATTTTTTCCCAAGTGCACTTAAAGCCCAGCAATCGCTAGACTGGCATAAAAGTGCATTCAACGAAGTGATTTTATATGTTCGCATAAGGGAGGCAAAAGCTTTTGTTTTTTTTTTTTTTCTTTTCACAACACACTTTTCAGAATCATTGTCCCGAGTATAAAACCGCACGATGAACCTAATCAAAAGTGATAACAGTATTCACGAACACGTGCTTACTTTTATCATGGTTTACCCAGTAGTCCAATTGTGCGTAAAGAAAATATACTAAAAGTGAAAAGTCCGACGCAAGCCGAAATACTGTGAGGTTTAAACGGGAACCGCGCCTAGTGGACGAAGCGTGAAAGGAAGGGGCAGGACTAGCAATAGTAGAGGAAAACAACAGTTCATCAACCACACTTCATAAACGGCCAGCGTGGTGTCTTCAAACACCGCGCTACAGTGCGCCGTGATGTGCACAGAAGAAGGCGCAGCTCCCGCTTGTTTCAAATCACCCGCCACCCGCACGCACAATACACGTTCAACTCAAGAACCACTGAAATAAAGACTACCCACAGAACAACGTGCACTGTGCGCTAACAAAACGTTACTTACAGTGTACTGGAGGCAAAGAAAACAGTTATTGTACTTACCAGAGTACTTAGAGCGCATTTGACAGCGATGGTCCATCGATGGTCGATCACTCGCATATTTCAAGGCGCCGACTGCGGCGCGTAGCCGTTCGGTGGGTTCGCCATGATGTTCACTGAAGCAGCAGATTCCCGTAATAAGAAGCACCGGTAAACGGAAGAGACGCACACAGCAGAAGTAACACTTCACTTGCAAGAAAAATGCAGCTTCAACTTCTTGAAGTTTCAACCGCAACGGCCCAACACGCGCGAACATGAACTGCCGGCGCTACCGGCGAGCAACAACGGTTTTATCCGCACTACTGTAGCCGCATTAACGCACGATGCTTCCTTTTACAACTTTTACAAATACTCTTACAAGCTTGAAATCGTAAAATTGTCAATTAATATAATAATAAGAATTAAAAAGGTACGTAAAACATCAAAATGCTTTCAAATTTTTTGTTGTTCGAACGCGAAAACAGCAATATTGCCGATCACTGAGTGAGGCGCAATGCGCGCGAAAATTGAAAGGTCTTGTGCGCGCATTTGCAAGCAACGGGATTTTGAACAAAGAAGTCACTGTAACCATGGTGATATTACAGCCCAGGCTGTTATGGGCTTGTTGCTATGACATAAATTAGCAGCGATGGTGTGCGTCGCCACTGCCGGTGCCTGTAACCGCGATCGCTCGCACGCACGCACGCACGCACGCACACACACACACACACACACACACACACAAAAGATTTCATGGCTGCATGGACCTAGCTCAAGAGGATCTAGTAGTGGAATGCACCTCCGACTATCACCACATGGTTGCGCAGTTTGCGTTCTCAGCCACGACTCAGCCACGGCCAGTAGTTTCATCGATATAGACAAAGAAAAAGAGGAGGAGGGGTGATGAAAAAAAAAACATCAAAGAGGCTGCGAAGTAGGGAAATAAGACAGTGAATAAGCAAACGAGGGGACAACGAACAAAACAAGCAGAAGAAGAGGAAGCAGAGAGGAAGATTATGGAAACGGAGAAGAGGGGGAAGAGAAGCAGGAATTGAGAAAGACTAGGTGAAATAGGATAATGAGAGAGAACGCAGCAATATCTAGCATGCGCTGCCACAGTTCTGCATCCTGTGCACGCCTCGCAGTTTTTACAGAACTACACGTCTAGTGTACTTAGATAAGTCGCTTAAGCTCCAGTCGCTTAGTAGCAAGGAAGGAAAAGGGGGAGATAATTACGTTGTAGGTGTGACGTCTGCTGCGACCATTTTATATAGAGTTCTCTGCTAAGTGTCCTCACAAACAAAAACGAAATACCGTACTGTTTCTGTTCTCAGAGGACACCCTTCTAGAATAATATTGCCAGCATAAGATTCGAAAGCATGATAAATGGTAAAAATAACAATCATCAACAATAACAATAAGAATAAGAATAACGTTTTATCAAAAAAGTTTGAATTATTGATAAACCAGGACAGCATATTAGGCCAGGAATTCAGACGCGTACAACGTGAGGCTTGCAGTAAAGCATGTGCAGATGATGGCATTATACACATACTCCAGCAGGAGCAGAAAATAATTTCACAATAATATTTCAACAAACTTTAGTCAATAATTTTATTATTGAAATTTCGCAACAAAAATATTGTTGACGAAATGTTGACGAAAATCAATGAATATTGAAAAGTTGTTGACAAATTAATGTGTCAACATTACGGCAACATTTTTTCAATGAAACGTCAACAGTCATTTTCATAAGGGATAGTAAACAGAAGATGTCTCTGATGTGGCAAAGGGGAAAGAGAGACATGTGATTCTTTTGTTGAGCATGCGAGCAATAAGCCACTCGCATTTGTGCAAACAAGTCACTGAGGTTGAGAAGATATTCTAACCTCACACGGATCCTAGGAATGATGGCATGGGTCTTTATATTTATCAAGAATTGCAGAAACGCTACTTCGGAGGAAGTAGCATCTATATTCGGTGCAAATGGATTGAGAGACTTGACCAGCAATATCGCCAACCTGGTTGCAAGCACCGCTCCCAAAAGTTTAGTCTGGGGAGTGTTATCTTCTGCAAAGGTGCTACTCCTGACTTCGCAAATAGTAGGGCCATAGAGACGCAATTATGTTGCCCATCATATCTCGAAAATGCGCAGGCTCCATAAGCTTTCTGGCTGGCATCGCAAAGGAGGTTCCATTGCGTAGCTGGATCTCGTTTCGAGGCATCCACCCAACCATTGATTGCTATCTCTGGAATATGGTGTACTTCTGAGCATCAGTTTCTCCACTGTACACCAAGATCTTGTGGTCGCTCATCGTCCCAACCAAGCTTCCTTTTCCAGGGCTCTTAAAATAGTAGTTCCTTTCATTATTCAGGCAAAGCTACTATCTCAAGAGCTCTGGAAAAGGTAGCTCATTGTCCCAACCACGCTGCCTTTTCCAGAGCTTTCCAGAGCTTTGCCTGAATAAAGGAGCCAGCATACCCAAGGGTGCGAATATTCTTGACACAGTTTGTAGCACGGTCCTCTTGCACGGGTTTCATTCTACCTGAAAAAATCCAAGCGTTGACTTTGAGGCAACCGTCATAGCGTCTGTCGCCGGACCCCATCTAAGTCCGAGCACTTTCACTGATTGTGAACAAATGTCGGTTTCCCCTTTCGAGCGAACAGTTGACGTAGTGCCTTCGAGTTCGACGACCATTTCCTTAGTCGCATACCTGCTGAATTTACGATGACGTTCGCCTCTCTGTAGATTTACCGAGCTTCTTTCTCTGTGTGAGCTCCGGTGAGTAGGTCATCTCCGTAGAAAGATTCAGCTAAAACCTTGGCTGTAGGCTGTGGTTCACCTTCTACAGATGTCAAGTGTTGTCGCAAAGTGGCATTTAGTAGAAATGGGCTAGCTGCGGTTCCAAACGGAACTCCACTCCATTCTCCACTCTTCAATATCAGCTTCAGGAGTTACTGTACACGGTATGTCTTTAAACCACAGAAACAGAAGAACGTCTCTGTGTTCTTTCCTGATACCAATCTGTAAAAAGGCATTCTGTATGTCTGCTGTTAAGGCGATTTGATTCATCCTGAAACGTATCAGAAGAGCAACCATGTCACTCAGAAGTTTACGACCTTTTTCTAAGTTTTCGTTTAGCGACGAAGAGTCAGGTCCATGTGATGACGCGTCGAAGACTACACGTGCTCTAGTAGTTGTAGATTCACTTCGTACGACGGCGTGATGCGGCATATAATAAATCTCAGATGCTCTCTCTCGATTTCTTACAGGTTCCCCGGAAACTTGTTCAGCATGTCCCATCCTCATATAATTTCTTATGGTCGAATCATATTCACCGGCGAAATCCCGGTTATACTTCCTTTTCTTTCCCAAGGACAACAACCTCTTTAAAGCTTCTGCTCGATTACTATCAAAGGTTCCCCCGTCTTCTTTCCACGGGAGGGCGACCTCGTAGCGAACGTCGACAAATGCGAGTTTTCTCTGAAAATCTTCCAGGACTGAAGCACTGAGTTTTGGTACGGTGTCGGTCTCTGTGATAATTCCCATGGCCTCAAGTTCCCAGAGCTTGCGTAGAACTCTGTCGGTCGTTTCATTTGAGGCGTTCGCACGCAGTACGCTATCTTGCGTAGCAATGTTGACCGTTGTACTGAAGAATAGAGGTCCTTGAAACACCCATCCGAAGGAAGTACCAAGGGAGACCATGTCGATGTTACCGGAGCAGCGTATAATCTCGCCTGTCATGAACTTCCACAAGTGATCCACTCCAAGCGAGAAACTTATTCCAGGCACGGCGGTCATATAAGATGAGAGTAGCTTGTCGGCGATTGGGCACTCCTGTCTTCAATCTCTTTTACTAACTCGTGGTTTAGTGGTACCTGTGCCACATCGTTGCAAATGAAGGGAATTCCTACAGCCTGTATCAAGTGCACCAGACTGTCGTACTGACTACGCAGGCGAAGCAGCTCTACGACGCGGTGCATCCTTGAATGAGATCCCATCTGCCCAATAATGTTGAGATTTAGATTAATCCTTCCTACCTCGTTCAATCCTAGCGTCTTCGAGATATCTTCACGTATGAAAGTGCGTTGGCTTCCACTATCCGCGAGCGCACGGATGTAGCCGCATTTCGTGACTCCTATAGCCCAAAGTCGAAAGGTCTGCAGCAAAATCTCTGAGCCTAAGCTTGTGTATTAGCTTGTATGAAGACTGTTCGTTGGGATGGTACTTGCGGTATTGGGCATTTAAGTCTTCTTTGGCCTCTACGTGGGGTCCCACACTGATGACACGTGTTTTCCTCGGCATTTTCCGCATTTTATATTTCTATAGCACTCTGGCGCGGTGACCTTTCATGGTGCAACGAAAACAACGGTTTTCGGAAGTGAGCTGCTTCAGCATTTCTACTCTGCTTATCTGGGATGTACAGGTTGCAGTACTGCGGTTCGATGAACCACAGAAGATATACGCTTTGCTGCCTACCTTCTAGGACGTGTACAGAGCCGCTGCTGTCGGTAGCTGAGATGACGAAGCACAATTCGTTCTAGATCGGAAGAATCTATTTTGTTTACATACACTTTCGCTGGTTCCACTTCGCTCACGACTTTCTACTTCCACTCGAAGGTACTTGAGTAAAACTTGCAAGTCATCGACTGCAAAATTGTTGCTCGTTCTATCACGGTCCTCGCTCGAACGTGTTGGAACACTGGCCATTTGCCGGTGGTATCCAACAACGATGTCAGTCGGTAGAGAACGAAGCAGGATCTCAGTCATCATCTTGGCATAAGTAGCAGAACTAATGTTGAGGCCTTTCAATCCCCGTGTGTGGCACTGGACGAAGTCGTAAAACTTCCTTAACCCCTAGATGTCACTGCAGCGCGCGACCGCTGGCAGCTCTCTTAAGCGACGCAGGTGCTCCTGAACTATGAGACGCTTGTCGCCGAATCGACTGTTTGAGTACGTCTATGGCATCATCATGGCATTCTTCCATCGCCTGAATACCGTCAATCTTTAGCCGCTGCGTAGACTTCTCAGATAATAAATTTCTCTCCCTTCGTCAGGCCTTCATTGTGGTGAACCGATGCCTTAAACTGTTCTCCGAATCCAGGCTACTTACAAACATCTCCACTGAATGTCTGCAGCTGCAATGTTGGCAGCTTTATGGATCATCGGACTCGAGGCAGGCTCGTCGCATTGCTGAACAATAGGTGTTACTGTCATTGGCGCTGTAACGAAGGCTGGCTGTGTCTGATTTTTCTTCTTTGTGCCGCTATATTCGCGCTCGCGCTGGGTCAGCACAAATAATCTTCAATAGAGGTACTAATTGTTTAATAAAGTGCTCATACTTTGGTTCACATTGGCTTGGTTCACATTCTGCCTGAGCGCACACAATTTAGTTGCCCACCAATTTTATTTGGACAAATAAAGGAATAATAAGCTTGACAACCTGTTGAGGTGTTCGCATTTACCAAACAGTAATACTTGTGTCAGCATGATGCACATCTATGTGCTGAGCAATCAGATAATAGATAAATTGATTGTGTTACAGGTTGTTGACCCTTGACTTGGTGCACTTTTTTCTGCCCTCGGTCCGGTGCATATTGTGTAGTAGGTGCACAGAGTGCATCTTTTTTATTTTGTCCCAACCTAAAAGAGTCCTGAACCACTCATCGCCCGTGGTTTTGAAGTTAGCGGGATGTCTATTCAAAGCCTTTGAGAAATGCGCAGAGAAAAAAAATTTTAAGAAACATTTCCTGGCCGACGCTCATGAAAAAACCGCGATGACGCTCAAGGTGCACTCACCAGCCTCTCCACCAAACGCATCGTGGGGAACACTCCTGCTGCAAACGTTAGGCACAGGTTCTCTGCTCCACTGCACGTCTCAAACTCTTCGTTGTTTGGTGACAGCGGACGGAGACAGGTTCCTCGTGCTTTTCACCACCTGTACATATCGATACGCCGTCTCCTGTCATTTTGTGCTCGCCACTGCCACAGGAACCAACACTGTTCATTGATGCCGATAAGAAATATGTTTGCCAACTCGCCGAACAGGGCATGACCGGGAGTGCAAGTATCAAGATGTTCCTCGAGCACTCCGAGCAAGTCCCACCTAGTGTATCACTCCCATTGAATGACTACCCGGACGGGTTCCCTGTGCTGGGCAACGCCTCGCTTAGCGTTGATACTGGACAATACCTGCAGCACTGTGGTAGGAGCCCATGGCACATTGATGTAAACGTGTTGACCTTGGGGCGCAGTTGCAGATAGCGCTCACGAGCTCCGTCGCGCGGTCGGGCGAGCCGCCTAGAGTACCAGGTAGGGTGTCTGGCAACACTATGGCGCTCCCAGGGCTCGTGCTGGCGAACTCCACGACGATGCTAGGGTTCCCAGCAAACGCTTATCTATGGTGGGCTGGTTGTACGATACCGGTGTTGCACAGGGTTGAACCTATCGATAACGCATGGGCACCGTCCCTAAATCATCACATGGGTGCTTACGACATTAGACGAACCAGACATGATCTTCCTGGATTGCGAGCTTTACCAGTCCCCTCCGTGGATGGTGATGGCGGCCGAAGGCGTACACACGAGCTTTGGTGGCGTTTTCTTGCTGACGTGGGACATCTTTACCCTGATTCTTCAGGACAGACATTCGCTATTTCAAACTGGCGGGAATATGCTGTGCTTCAGGAAGGCTAGCACAGACAAGTGACTGAGAGCTACGCACAAGTGGTTGGCCAGCGATTATCCGGCAATGACCTTGAGCCCTATCGATTGAGTGGTGTCCGGCCAAAGACATGATTGCACATTGCGGAAGCGCTTCTTACAACACAACTTGCGAGCAGTCAACCGTGGCACAGACGAACACCACCATGTCAGGCTTCAGTCACACCTCGGCATCTGACCTCGAGTGACTCAAGAAAGCAAGTGCCGAGGCCTCTCCAGAACCTAAACCACTGGCTGAAGAAACGGCTGCAAGTATTGGCTCGCTGCCGACATGACAGCCGACCTGAGTCTCGCTACCCCTCCATAGGCCCCTCGGATCCCGGAGACCACTCCATGGGCGCAACGGCCAGGGACACACACGCCTGCTTGACTCCCGTCATCTACGTGTGTCATCTCCGGAAACCTGTTGCTCTGCTCGCCGCGTCCATGCAGGTTGATGTAATGGTTGTGCGATCCACCCGACTTCCCCCCTCTTATACGATACAGCTAGGTTAGCACAGGAGACCCCACCACATTTCTTCAAAATTAGAAAACTTATAGGTAAACGTGTATGACATCACCCCCATCTGAACACCCTCGAAACGTACCAAGAGGCTATGTCGTGCCGTGATGTCTGCGTTTATTGCTGACTCCCGCGATGCATAATCTCTCGTCAACTGAAATGAAAGTATGGAAAAGCATTCTCAATGCGGGCCTCATTAGACTTAACCAAGTTAATAACTGAACACTGCGAAAGAATCGTTGTGTCGATGAGGGCTGAGGAACGTCGGACTAGGGTTGTACTTTCCGCATCACAGGCCAGTAAACTTGCTACTATGCCAAAAAGTCGCACAGATAACATAAACAATACAAAAATTAAAATACTAATCCGTGATGGCATCACGTTACAAAATAAATCATTCCCAATGGAAAGAGAAACTACACGCAGCCCCCTATTTTTCCCCGCTATAGAACGAAGTTTAATAAACCTGCGCATATATGAAAATAAAAAATAACGATTGAGAAAAAATCAGGGAGAAAGTATCATTAAACTGTCAAACTTCAAATTTACAGAATATGAGAGCTGGATGCGGTCTCGCGGCTTCACCTTCGGCCCGGAGAGGAGAAAATACCCTGAATTTAACCTATAAAAATTTGAAAAATTCTGCTCAAAATCTACGGCTTGCAGAGTTTATTTTTCAAACAGTCGCAGAAAACAAATAAAGAATTCCATCACACCACCGATGGACAGTCGACACCAGACACCAAAAGAGACAAACACCTAGGCATTTATGTTAAAGCCGTACAAATGACATCAACCAGCTTTATAAGGCTCGCAAACGCACTAACTCATCCAGAAAAGAGCAGGCAAACTCTTAAGCTTAATCAATAGCGAGGACATTTTCATTAAGCCAGCAGATAAGTAAGGTGGCATAGTCATTCTTAACAACAAATACTACATCAATGAAGCTGCGTGGAAGGTTGCTGGACAGGAAATGTTATGACAGTCAGATCGAGGCGAAGCGAAATATCGCTGTGCTTGGCACTTAGTGCAAGGGTTTGGCTTTCTTCTTGCCTCGCTATAAATACCGACCATATGCATGGCAATGGGGAGGTGCACCACTTGAGAAGATAAATACCTCTGTTCTTAGATGCTTATATTACTTCGGGCACGGTGAAACGTGTAAGGCCTTCAAAAATTTCGCGACTACGTCATTCAATTGATTTTGAATAAAGAGAATGCTGTGCTTGGGTGCACCCTGATTCTTCGCACTTTTTGATTTTGTATTGTCCGCCGAACTGACCTAGTGGTTAGGTATTTGAATGATGAGCCAAGAGATGTTGGTTCGAAGCCTTCCTGTGTGGACACCATTCGAACAAGGTGAAAAATGGTGCGGGCACTTGTACTGTGGATTTCAGAACACGTTTAAAGAACACAGGTTGGCCAAGATTCCTGAAGCACTCTCCTGCAGCGCTCCTCACAATCATATTGCAACGAAGATGCCAAGAGGTGAAACGAAAAAGGCCAGAACCTTCTTTAATAGCGGCAAACCGTTCCCAAAAATCATGCGCGCCAAAGCGTTCTTCGTCGTCATCACCCTGGCGATCGGTGCCCATAGTGGGCAGGCAGCTTACTGCGCGTCATTACTCCCCCCGTGAAAAGCGACTGTCCCGGTCGCTGGTTTAGCTGAGCGAGAAAGAGAAAGGTAGAGGGAGGCGAATGTTCTTCCCATGGTCAGTTTCTGCCGGCGTAGTACGGCTTCATCCGTACTACGTGAACAGTCGCTGGTCGTGGCTGCCGTCGGCTCTAGCCTAAGTTAGTACCCTCAGCGACGACCTCGTACTTTACGTCGCTAAGTCGTCGGACGATCTTGTAGGGTCCGAAGTATCGGCGCAGTAATTCCTCCAACAGCCCCTGACGACGGACAGGCGTCCACACCCATGAGGTATCGCCGGGCTCGTATTGAATGTGCCTTCTTCCACTGTTTAACAGCAGGCGTTGACACTCTGCTGATGACGGATGCGGTTGCGAGCTAGCTGTCGGGCTTCTTCTGCTTTCTGAACGATGTCTTCTTTTGTGTCGCTCATCGTTGTTCCATTGTCGACAGGGAGCATGGCATCTAAAGGCGTTTAACACGGCGTCCATAAACGAGCTCAAATGGGATGAATCGCGTGGTTTCCTGCACCGCCGTATTGTATGCAAGCGTCACATATGGGAGAATTCGGTTACAGGTCTTCTGCTGCACATCAACGTACATTGAGAGCATATCAGCCAAAGTTCTATTGAGGAGTTCCATTAATCCATTAGTTTGTGGATGGTAGGCCGTAGTTTTCCGATGGTTCGTGTGGCTTAGCGTCACGATTTCCCGGATTAATTCAGCAGTAAACGCTCTCCCTCGATCGGTTATTAAGACGGAAGGGGCCCCGTGAGTTAGGACGATGTCATGCACAAAAAAATGGCGACTTCTTCTGCACTTGCACGGCGAACAGGTTTGTTTTCCGCATACCGTGTTAGGTAGTTGGTTGCGATGACTATCCGTTTGTTTCCTGTGAACGACGTGGGGAAAGGACCAAGGAGATCTATTCCCGCCGCCTGGAATAGTGCATGGGGAGGTTCCGGGGGTTTTCAGAAGACCAGCAGGTTTTAAAGGTTGCACCTTGCGTAGCTAACCTTCCCGGCAGCTTCTGACGTAATGTTGAACGGAGGAGAATAGCTGCGGCCAATAGTACTTTTGGCATACGCGCGGTACGTCTTCGTGGATCCAAGGTGACCGGCGCACAAGCCGTCATGGCACGCCTGCTGCACTTCGTCGCGCTGAGAAACTGGGACGACAAGCAGGTGCGTTTCTTCGCTGTTGTCAAAGTTTTTCTTGTAAAGAACGTTGTTGCGAAGGCAGTAAGAAGCAAGCCCTCATGACATAGGGCGCGGTACAACGACGTCGGCACCCTGAAGTTATCCCATAATATGCAGCAACGTAGTGTCTTTGCGTTGGCGGACGGCCATTTCGACTGTATCGACTGCGCCGAGAAACGGGAAATCCTGCTCGATGTCCTCTGGCTTCGAAAGTAGACCCAGGCAGCACGCCAACAGAGGACTTATGTAGGCGTGAAGTCGGCCAAAGTCGGCAGCGATATCGGGCCTAAGTCGGCAAATCGCGCTCGCGCTACTTTTACCCACATCTGCCCGATGACGGCCAGCCAGAATGGCTCCACTGTGGCGAAGCCACCGTGGGTCGAACTTGGCCAGCCAGACTGGGCGAAATTTGGCCAGCCAGCGTGGGCGAAATTTGGCCAGCCAGAGTGGGCAAAATTTGGCCAGCCAGAGTGGGTCGGATTTGGCTAGGTAGCATTGGCCGATGTTGCGGGCATTCAGGCTTTTTTGGCGTGTTGTCGGCCACGCCGACATGGTGAAACCCCTTGCGCGACCGTTCATTGTGGTGTTTATAGTGTTTACCCCAAGTGTTTCGTGCCGTTTGGATCGCAAAAATTTTTATTTTTGTGTTTTCATATTTTCGAAGGGCTATGAAGACATTTTCGAGGGACCAACAGTAGTGTGTGCAAATGTGCCTCTCATGCATACGCGAAAGCTTTATTATCACAGTAATAAGTGGGGCGAAGTGGATTCTCTGTACTTTCTATTACTGCGTTCTAAACAAAACAAATAACACAAGAGAGGTTTATAGAGAAAAGCACTATTTCATTTATTTTGTGAACTATGCATTGATAATATGCTATTCTCGTGTTGCACCGTCGTAGTGGAAGAGCTTCGGCAAGGGTGGAACCTGCGGGAAAAGGCGTGAATAGTTAGCACAGCTGTGGAGCACATCAGCACTATACTATAATTGTATGCAATTTATGTGCGGCTTATGAACAAACGCGGAAACTCAAGAAATGTCGGAAATATCTCATAATCGAGCACTACTTTCGAAAATAACAAAAGAAAGTTGTCCTTTTACTATAAAATGGATCTATGTTCAATATTCAACACCCAGATCTTGGCTTTGTGTCACTTTAGATACCCAAGGGAAAAAGAATAGAAACACGAGTAAAGGTTCTGTTGCAAAGCAATTTTAAAAGCGGCACATTAGTTGAAATAGGTGCATTTTGAATTATAATAAATTTCATATTTTTGGCATACATCGGAAAGGAAAACATGTAGACGTGAGCTAATACGACACACACCAAAGATGGGGTCTTTAGGCAAAAATGTCCTGAAATGATAGGTGCAAGGCGCATTATGAGCAGATATTAGAGGAAGAACATATTTTCAAGGCTACTTTAAAAATGCCATCGCGTGCCGAACTGCCGCACGTGTCCAACACCAAGGAGCACGTGTTCGGTATCACGTAACCTTTAAAAATACGGGCAAGAAAAAAAAATATTAGGAGAACTGCAAGTCACCACACAATGGGGTTTGATACAAGCACACAATTAACTATATGAAGTAAAATTGCTTTGGGACAACGTGCGTAGGCTCTTTATTCGAAAATATAGAGCCTACGCACCTCACGACACAAATAATATATAAAGGTGGAACCGGTGGTTTAACATCGCAAAAAAAGTGCCACGCCCTATTCTGAAAAGTGGCCAGCAACTTACCGAATTTCGGCATCCGCTGTGCACTCTTGAGCTGTGTGTCAGCAATACAAATTCAGCCACGGCACTGTAGCCTCACCAAAAGGCGCAGGCTTGTGTTCATATACAACCGATGTCACAGTTGTGATGGGCATTGTCTTAGGAGGTACACTGGCCAAGGAATCGCGCAATCAACTTGGTGATCGATAAATGCGGTACATCCGCCGATACGCGTAGGCAGACTGCTTGCAGTCGTACACCTTCGATGTCGGTAGCACTGCAGCCGCGACGAGAGAATGCAGCCGCGCGGAAAGTTCCCCGAAAACTGCGCTGTCTCCCCTTCAGAAGGGCCACCACAGCCACCAAAAGCAGGTTCAGAACGACATTCTTTGCAAACTGTAGGTGCGCACAATGGACGTGCAGGGGGGGGGGGGGGGTTGTGGCGAGGGTGGTCAGTTCGGGAAGCGACGCGCGTCCCCCCTTCACATACTTTTTTTTTATTTTTAGTTGCTGCTAGCTTAGCATGTGCCAGGTTGCTTCTAGGCAGAATATGCGCGCTTTTCTTTTTCCTTTTGTGGTTGTCGCAAAGCGTGGAAAACAGCATTTCTGCTGGGCAAAAGCACAATGGCGGGGACACCCGCGCGGACTGCATTTGTTAAGTGCAGCCTGGTGCAGTCTATGCAGTATGCTTGTCTGCATGTGTTCTCTTGCTAGCTACCTGTAGCATAGGATTTCGCAGAGGATGAACCACCCACTCTAGCTAAACACACGATCGAAATGCTGCACTGCACGTAACAAACGTAGCGAGGGCGCGCGGCGTCGCCATTGTGAATTTCTGCAAGTTTCTGCGGCGCAGGAAAACACGTGCTCCCTTCCAGCGCGACTAGAAATATTGCGCTGAACCTCTACTCCCGCCCTTATTTTACTCTTTTTGGTTATAAATAAATTAGTTTTAAGTACTAGAAAACGCAGATGTGGGCTTCTATCAACACCATAGTCTCATATGAACGTCAGAGATAAATCCTACACTCGCTGCACAGAGCATGCAGTCAAGCTCGATATATTCTGCTCATCTAACTAGTACAACGTAACCGCGATGGCCTATGTGTAAAAGAATTCGATATGTATGGAAAGAACGCACTAACGGTCGTTCGCAAAAAAGCAAAAAAAAAAAAAATAAAGAAAGAAGGAATTATACGCAATGCCGTGGACATATTAAGGAATTATTAGCCTATTGTATCTATGTGGTAGTAGAGAGAATGGAGGTGGAAAAGGGAGGTATAAGTTTACCCGACCAGTAGACAATTATTTTCTGTTGCTGAGCTTATGCGAGCTGCGATACATACGTTGTGGAGCTGCTTTTGAAAGGCGTGCACTAGTTTTGCGAACGCACTGATGAAACGTAGTGGAGGGGCACGTGGTCAACAACAGCTTGACTTAGGACGGTTGGTTTATACTGTGACCCTGCACAAACATATGAAGGAACTAGGGAACAGAAGAGAGCTTTGATTTTCAACTGATTTTCTTTTTCAGTGCATGCTTGCTGTTTTTATATACCATAAAATATGCACATCGCCTGCGCAAGAACACTTTGTGATCACATACACTCTAGTAGAACTCACCAGAAAAGCTCTCTATACATCAATTATACGTGTGTGCATTTGTTTGCCACCTTTGAGATGAAAAATGCTTGCCATATGACTGCTTTGTATTTTTCGTTTTTGACTTTTTCGCAAATGTCGTGGTCTTGATAAGGGCACTTCATTTGAATTTGCAACGCAAAAGGATCTGTGTATTTCATGGTGTATAAAAATAGCTAACATCCTCTGATTATAAAATGAGCACTAGATCTGTTTTGTTCCCTCGCTGTCACGCTCTTAGCTCCGTATACCCTTCCTTTGCATAGGCTGCTAAACGTCAGTAGGATAACGTCAGCTGCGAGAGTTTATTTCCGCTTCAGCGCACCATAATGTCTGCGCTAGACCTTTTTTCTCCACTCGCTGTTGCGCTGTTACCTCCGTATGTCCTTTCGTTCCATAGGTTGCTCAATGTCAGTCGTATATGGCACCGCTTCCGACTGTTTATCTTTGTTTGAACATATGAGTGGTGGTTGCGCCCATGGATGTAAGCACGAACAATTTCTATGAATTTAAATTTTCTGACATGCACTGTCAGATAATTCTCCAACATGCTTGTCGATCCTTCTGGCTAATGTTAACTGTTGCGCCAGCCTGTTTCGCAAAGTTCCCGCAAAACAGCCTATAGATGTTTATATGGATAGTTTATATGCATGTTTTTTCTGTGCCCTGCTTATTAAAAACAATGCGCGCGAACATAATGTCATATATGCTGCTCAAAACGCACGTGCACTATGTTCCGGCACTGAAACGCGTGTACATGAATATATGAAGCTCAACATCTGATTCTTACGTCGAACCTCTCAAGTGAATTTAGGTCATGCTTGTCTCGATGGGACCTCAATTGTTATATACAGCAGGCTTCCAAAGAGGCCCGGAAGATATCAACCATGAAAGGCTGCGGCGTAGTCGACGTTGCCTCCAGGACAGCAGAAATGACTCAATGTTTCCTGTGAAATAATCTTTCTGGGCAAATATCGCGCCAAATTCGCCATTCCTCAGGCGATTCTGATGAGAGGCAAAATCGGCGCCCCATTTGCCGGAGAAAATGATCGGCTAGCCGACGGGGGCTCTAAAGTGGCATACTTGGCATAGTGTTGCCGATAAATCTCATCGGCCAACCATATTGTCTGCAGAAAGGCAAAATCGACGCCATAGTTGCCGTTGAAAGCCATCGCCTCAGCTGATGTCGGCAGCAACGCGGCATAAGCGGCCCCATGTTGCCGATTACAGTCGACGGCCTGCCGATATCGGCGGGGCAGCGGCTATAGTAGCCCGACATTGCCAGTCATTGACGGCGGCGTGGCCGATACTGGCTCGCTGTCGGCAACATTAGGCCGTGGATGGGCCTAACTTTGCCGCCATAAATCCAATATCGGCCCTACGTTGCGTGCTGCCTGGGCGCATGTAAGTGTCAGCATCGCCGTGCTTCTGTCCGGCCCGGGATGCCACTGTGATGTCGTATTCCTGAAGGCGGAGACAAGGCGGCCTGACGGGTCCCTAAGATTCGCAAGCTAACACGGTCAGTGATGGTCACATACTACGCGGAAAGGCCTGCCGTAATGGTAACGCCGGAACTTGGTGATAGCCCACGCCACCGTCAAGCACCCCTTTTCCGTCGTGGAGTGTTGACCTCCGCCTTCGTAAGACAGCGGCTCCCATAAGCTGCTACCCGTTCGGTGTCGTCTTGCCACTGGATAAGGACAGCACCGAGGCCCACATTGCCAGCGTCGGTGTGAATTTCCGTGTCGGCCTTGTCATCAAAATACGCCAGTATAGGGGCTCTTTGTAGGCGGTTTCGGAACTCTGTGAAGGCTTCCTTCTGCGCTTCGGTCCATTCGAAGGGTGCATCTTGGCGTGGGAGTTCAGCGATCCTTGAGAAGCCTTCGACGAAACGACGGTAGTATGCGCAGAGAATCAAGAACCGCTGAACTGCCTTCTTGTCTCTGGGACGCGGAAACTCCGCGATGGTAGCTAGTTTTTCGGGGTCCGGTCGAACACCATGCGAGCTGACTACGTGGCCGAGAAACTCCCGAAAGCCAATGTAGCATTTTTCAGGCTTGATAGTTAGATTTCCTTTCCTGATAGCAATGAGGACCTGTTTGAGCCGTTCTAGATGTTCATCAAACCTACTTGAAAACACGACATCATCTAAATAGACCAAGCATATGTGCCATTTATGTCCGGCGAGAACTGTATGCATCATCCACTGAAACGTTGCCGGTGCCGAACACAGGCCTAATGGGAGCACTTTAAATTCATATAATCCATCGGGGATCACAGACACCGTTTCTTCTCGGTCGCGCTCATCTACTTCTATCTGCCAGTACCCAGACCTGAGATCAAATGACGTGAAAAATTAGGCGTGCCATAAACGGTCCAAGGCGTCATCGATCCTCGGCAGGGCGTAGATGTCGCGTTTCGTGACACTGTTAAGCCGCCGGTAGACTACACAGAAACGTAGTGTGTTGTCCTTCTTTTCAAGAAAAACGACGGGTGATGCCCATGGGCTCATGGAGGGCTGAATGCCGTCTTCCTGTAGCATTTTTTCTACTTGGTGTTTCATCACATCTCACTGAGGACGAAACGCGGTACGGATGCTGGCGACTAGGGCGGCTGACTCGTCTGTGAAGATCCGATGCTTCGTAACGGAAGTGCGCCGAACCTTTGACTCAGTAGCGAAGAAGTCAGAGAAGTCACGATAACCTTATTGCAAAAACCAGTGCACCCAGTGAATTTCCAACACATTTCCCGCACTGTGAGCACTGGAAATGCGCTGGGAACGATGACACTTCACTGGGCGATACACACTTCGACGCTGGCAGCGCTGGCTTGCACGGGGGTGCGCTGGCGCTGTACTGGGTCAAGCTGGCATAGCTGGAATGACACTAGTACGAGAGAGAGAAGATCGCTGGAGAGCATTGTACACTGGGAGGCTTTGCACTGGCACGCGTGCGGAATGCACTGGAAGCAGCTCAAGAGACGCAGCTCAAGGCACACACTCTGCACCGCGTCCAGTATTAGTTGATTTTGCTAGGTGTGAGGATTCTGGCAACATTGACGGTTTCGCCGCACTTCATCGCTGTGAGCTGCATTGAGCGCTAGCAGCTGTGAATGTTTACATTGGCGCATTTTTGCCGCGCTTAGCACGTCCTGGGACGCGCAACGGCACGTCCGTGAACTACTCTGGTGATAGTTCTGCTGTAGTGTCTAATTGGCTGAAGGATTCTGTGCAAACAATATTAAACTTTTACAGCGCCGGCAGTTATAACGTTTATTTATTGACGCTCTCAACGCGTTCCAGCTCATGCAAAAAAAAAAGAAAAAAAAAGAAGCCACCGATCGGCATCACCACACCACAAATGCACCTCTGGCGGTAGCTGCACTTTCAATTACTCTAGGTATGCCAGAAGGTGAGAAAGCTTCTTCATCTAATAGGCAATAACTTCAGCTTTCGCAAACAGCCGAGTCCCGATCGCTCTGTCCCAGTATGGTCCCAGTGAGGCATACCGCAGCGGCCAAGTCCCTTTACACTCGAACGGCGTGTGTACCAATTAAACGCTGAAAAAACGAAATATATTACGTTCAGGTCACGCAATACATTCATCGATAAGGAAGTAACCAATACTTATGCAGGAAGGAAACTGCAGCAAGTAACAAACCAGAAATTTCTTGGAGTGACATTTATTGAAGAGTTAAGCTGGAATGCACACATTAGCCAACTGTGTACAGACTTATCAAAAAGTGTCGGTATTATGCACAGAATTTCTAAACTGGTTCCCCTATGGCTGAAACAACTCTACAATTGCCTTTTTTATTCTAAGCTGTGTTATGGAGCTCTGGTGTGGGGGACAACTACCAAAACTAACTACAAGAAACTTGTACTACTGCAAAAAAGAGTTCTCCGCCTTTACTGCAACCACCAAGAAAATTACGCAAACTTGAGGACAGCACCTTTATTTAAAAGACATCATATGCTTCGTGCTGATCAAGTCTTTTACATGAAAATATTACAAATCATATACAGGGAAATATTGTATCAGCACAACGAAGAAACTAGACAACACAACTACCCGATACGCCAAAGATTACGCCGTCCACAACGAACACGAACAAATTATGGTAAACTAACTTTTACCTATCAAACAGCTTGCATATTAAACAAATTAGAACATAAGCTTAACTTTCATTGCACAGAAAAAACATTTAAGGTACACGTCAAGGAAGTGCTAAATGCAGGAAAACATACGTTATGATGGCTCGTAAAATATACTGATGTATGCAATGGTCGTAGTACGACGATGGAATTTTGCACTTATATTTAATGTATTACCCAACAATGTTATGTACCACATGTCTCTAATGTATTAGTCTAATTTTTTCTTGAGTGTTTGTTATTCGAGTATGTTATGTACAAGTTGTGTATAGTCAAAACTACGTTTCCATATAACATGAACTTTTTGTCAGTTATATTTTTCTCTATTGCTTCTTTTGTGCATGATGGTCTGAATGACGCAAAATACTGTAACTTTTTTTCTTTTTTTGGTGCTGTACGAACTGTGTACAAGGGTGTTGGGACCTTCGTCAGGCTAAATGCCTTTAGCCCCAATATCCTTTTGTTTCTTGTACAAGAAAACAATAAAAGAAATTTTTGAATTGAATTGAATTGAATTGAAGCCTTAAGAATACACGACACTGGCGATTCAAAATTACTGCTACGTATAGCCTTGACATCGGTTAACCTGAGCACAAGGTGATTCTTATTTCTGCGCGATGCTTGCAGATGAATAGGTGAGCATCGAAACGGCGCGCTTTGAGCAAGCGCATTTATGTCACTGGATGTTGTAACTGGATGTCACCAGGCTAACATCCCCGGTTCATCAATAAAGTGTTCTCTCTCTCTCTCTACCGCAATCTTCTCTCACTCAGATGCAGTCACATATATTTGTCGATCAGTACAGTTTACTGAACAAAGAAGATGAGATGTTTCCCACTGCACTGCGCTTGCTTTTCGCGAAGCGAGCAAGAGTTGTGAGCTTCGATGAACCTGTGTATATCAGACACTGGTACTGCCGCTGTCCTGAAATATCACCGTTTGAGCGAGGAAATGTTAAGTGCCTCTTGAAGTACTATCGGCATCAAATGAAACGCGAACAGCGGAGCGCGTGACACAAGCCTTATCAATGGCATAGTGCGCGCCGTCCACCAGTCATCGATATAGACAGGCCCGCACATCCGGTGTGGCAGCACTGCGCGATCCCCCTATAGCGCAATATTTCTCCTTGTGTTCCAGTTGCGCTATTTGATAACGCACTATAGGGGGATCGCGAAGTGCTGCCAAACCGGATGTGCACGACCGTCAATGGTGATGAGTGGACGGCGAACACTATACTGTTTCTAATGCTTGAAACACGCGCTCCGCTGTTCGCGTTTCATTTGATGCCGATAGTACACGTTCAATTATCGAGTGGCATTACAGTTTACATAAAACGCATCTACATATATGTCGACTATTCGTAAGAGCAAGAAAAGGCTATCGAGCTAGGCCACAACAGCCGATAGTCCCTGTCCGTTGGTCTACTTATATTCTTTTCAGTATTAGACACGAAATGTATAATATACTGACTGCTGTCGCCATTATTCGAATGTTATGCGTGGTCGTCGGCTTGTTTCAGTTGTCTGGCAAACGTATGAGGTTCAACTGTGCATAAAAAGCGCGTTCGTCTTGTGTGTACCAATGCAAATGATTAAGTCTGACGGCAGGTCACACTGGGGGTCTTCGATTTTACATCTTGTGGCGGCCAGCGGGCTGCCCGAACGAGCCAGAAAGCAGCCAGGGGGCTCGGGTTCTGACAGAAAATGACGTTCGGTCACGTGGGCTAAAAACCTCGGGCAACCAGAAAGCGGCCAGAAAAAGAGAAAATCGAATGTCAGGTGGGCCGCCGTCGTCTGCTAGGTCGCAATATTGTGCCGCAACTTGTTCTTGCATCGGTCACCGTACTGTGGGCGTTCAAGCGGGCCCGCAGCCGCAGGAGGCGTCACCGGGTCGCCACTCACGACGACTACAACGGTGACGAGCTCGTCGTCTGCCTCCTCGTCACCCGACTGCTGCGGGAAGACCGTCACCGAGTGCCCCTGTATGTTGAAAGTGTAGTGCCTGCGAACCTTGACTTTGAGTTTAAGAAGCTCTCCAGGTTTTCAAAGGGTACGTGTGCTATACTTGTAGAATAATTCGAGGCGTCCACGTTTTATCCGCAAGGCATACGGGGATGGCCTAAACTACCGCGGAGAAAACACTCCTGATAGCCCTGACATACTTCGGCACGCAAATGTGGATGTGTCAAATCGCCGACACATTTGACGTCAGCGAATCGACTGTGCACCTGGCTATTCGTCGTGTCGTGAACTTTTTATTTTCAATCAGTACGCGGGAGATTCGCTGGCCGGACAGGGACGAGAAAGTTCGGACGAAGCGAGCATTCAAGGACATCAGTCGCCGTGGAACGTATGGGCCTGCTGGGTGGCCGGACGTCACAGGGGACATCGATGGATGCCATATCCGCATTACAAGGCCCGTGGAGTCTGAGGAATGTTATTACAACCGCAAGAAATTTCACTCCATTATTCTCCAAGGATTTTGTAATGTGGATATAATGTTTATCGTTGGGTGGTTGGTTTTCGTTGGTTTTCCCGGGAGCGTCCATGACGCAAGTGTGCTGAGAGGAAGCTTCATCTTCGAAGGAGCACTCTCCAAATCTGAAGGTGGGTTATTCTATATTTAGTCCTGCCCCCTCCACCGCCCGTTCCTTAATTGCCTTTTCCTTTTATTTTTTTCATTTTTTCCTCCCTTAGGCCGCTAAGCGAATACTTCGTTTCAGCTGTTTGCCCGTTCTTATCTCCGACGCAGGAGGGAGCGGGATAACAATTGGATAAAGGAAGCGCGTCTCACGGGGCCCGGGGTGTTTTGAGGACGACGCGTCCCATACGTGTAGTGAGTCAGCATGCCAATGTGGCGGTTGTGTGTGTGTGAGTGGCACGCGCGGACCACCCGGACCGCTTAGGTATAGCGGCGACGAACAAAGAAAGCAGAGCAATATCCCGTGCGAAAGTCCTGTGAATACTTAATGTGATACAGTTGCTCTTAATTAAATGTATACAGTTGTGAACCTAGAGTTTTAGGCTTGTTCTGCATTGCTAACAATGTTTTCATTAGTGAAACAGTAAGGTGCCAGAAAAAAATGCCATCATTTGCGTTAGTCGCGGCTGCAAAATAAATATGGAAGTTAGTGTTAAGTGTGGACATTTAATTATGTGTGTGTTATTGTTTATCTATTTTATTTATTTATTTCAGTACCCTCAGGGCCCGAGGGCATTACAAAGGGGGGTGGTTTCCATTTGAATACAACGTAAAAAAGCACTAAATTTGGATACAATAAAGGAAAAAGATACAATAAAGGAAATCAACAATAAATAATGCACAGTGAAGGAACATAAAAAAAAACACAAAACAACAGTTAGTTAATAAATGCGAAAGCGTAGCAGTGTCTATTACAAAAAGGAATCAATGCAAACGAAATAACACCCAAGCTCAAGCACTTGCCTATAAACCAAAGAATACATAGTTGCAGCGATATTTGTCAAGACGTGTAAAACGTGATACAGACGTGTAAAAAAAAAGAAGAAGGGGGAGCAAAAAAGGAGATACTCAAGAATGGAAATACTATAATCCTAAAAATAATACTATTATGACAACAACAGGTTAGTTACAGCAACCTTAAACTTAGAGTTATCAGCAATCTCGACGACAGATCGGGGAAGGTGATTCCAACTTGCTGATGTACGAGGGATGAATGAATTGAAAAAATGGTTGGTGTGGCATGTGGGAATACCAACCTTATGACGATGGTCGATGCGGGCGGATACATAAGAGGAAGGGGTTATCAATTTATTTTTAAGAACCGGATTGTCATAATATACCTTGTGGAACAGGCAGAGGCGAGATATTTGCCTACGTTGTGAAAGCAGAGGTAATGATAAAGTTGTTTTCATGAAAGTGACGCTGGAGGTGCGATGATAGTTAGAAAGAATGAAACGAGCAGCCCGATTCTGGATGGATTCAAGCTGATGAATGAGCGTTTCTTGACTGGGATCCCACACAGATGCAGCATATTCCAGTTTGGAACGAACTAATGATTTGTAAAGAAGTAATTTTACAGGACTGGTAGAAAGTTAAAGATTACGGCGTATAAAGCGCAGCGTGCGATTAGCGTTATTGGTTACATGATCTACATGCATCTTCCAGGAAAGATCAGAAGAGATGAGTACACCTAGATATTTGTAACAGGACACAGGTTCTAGGTTATTATTATTAAGATGATAAGAGGGCAGTGTTGTACTGCGACGAGAAACACGCATGTGCTTGCATTTGTTAGTGTTTAATTCCATGTTCCACGTGTTAGTCCAGTCACGAACGTGGTTTATATCAGACTGAAGAAGAACAACGTCAGAGTCACTGTTAATAACGCGGTATATAACGCAGTCATCAGCAAACAGGTTAATCGATGAACATAGATTATCAGGTAAATCGTTTATATAGATGAGAAAAAGCAAGCGTCCCAATACAGAGCCTTGAGGCACGCCCGATTCAACTGCAGAAGTGATGGAGGAGGTGTTATTTAGAGTGACAAATTGGGAACGATCAGTGAGAAAAGAGTGCAGCCATTGAAGAACGTTAGGATCACTGTTAAGGTTACTGAGTTTTAAAAGAAGCAGTTGATGAGAAACCTTGTCAAACGCTTTTGAGAAGTCTAGGAATATGCAGTCGACAATGGAACCCCCGTCAAGGATGGTGTTTAGGTCATGTGTGAATGTCAAAAGTTGTGTTTCACATGAAAATGACTTGCGAAATCCATGCTGATGATTTGTAAAAAAGGCATTTGACTGTAGAAAAGATGCGAGATGAGAGCAAATAACATGTTCCATAATTTTACATGAAATGCACGTGAGTGAGATGGGTCGATAATTATATGGAATATGCCTATCCCCAGACTTGTGCAAGGGAATCACCTTTCCTACCTTCCAGTCTTCCGGAATGCAACCGGTCTGAAGCGATTGCTGAAATATATTAGTGAGAATTATGGCACTGTACACTTTAGTACTAATTAAAAACTTAGAATTTATGTCGTCAGCGCCACACGATGATGAAACTTTTAGATTTTGTATTATTTTTTCTGTGCCAACAGTGTCAAAGACAATGGGGTCCATTGTTAAGAAATCAGTACCTGCGTAGGTGGGGGTTACGGAACTCACATTTTTCGAAAAAGCAGAAACAAATACAGAGTTTAGAACATTTGCAGATTCATCAAGTTTGATTAGGTGATTGTTTCCATCTTTAAGGGTGATAGCGGAATTGTCTCTTTTATTGACTACATTCCAAAATTGCTTAGGGTTAGTAATTAGTAGAGATGGTAATGTAGTATTGAAAAATGAATCCTTGGCATGTTTGAGGGCTTGTTTGTACTCAGCAGACACGGCCTGATAAGCATTCCAACGTTCTTGAGTGCCGGCTACCCTTGCAGAGCGGAAAATACGTTTTTTCTTATTGCGCAGTCTTTTTAGCGATTGAGTGAACCATGGCGAATGCCGGTTGGATGTGATGACTATGCGTGGTACATATTTTTCTGTGAGTGACATAACCTTCTCTTTGAATAAAGTCCAGTTAGTATTTACGAAGCGATCATAAAAGCTGTGCATGTAGTCACCCAAAAAGACAGAGAGATCATGATTAATAGCATCGAAACCTGCACGCTTATAGTCCCGGATATATTTTTTGTGGTTGCTACTGTGAGGCACTGTGCAGGCGAAAGAAAAATGAAGCAGCAAGTGGTCGCTTAGCCCCGCTAAGTAGGATACGGAATGGAAAAGATCAGGCGCAGTGGTGAGCACTAGATCTAAGATGTTGGATGTGGTAGACGTAATTCTTGTTGCCTGCGTTACTAGCTGGGTCAAGTTAAAATCGTTGCACAAATTCAAAAACGCGTCGCCCATACCGGTGAAAGGATGACATGTGGAATGCACATTAGACCAAACTATATTGGGGAAGTTAAAGTCACCTACTAAAAGGAGCGGACAATTCGGATACCGTACTGTTAACATGTAAATGACATCATGTAGCTCGTCAACAAAAGTTGATGAACAGGATGGTGGTCGATAGCAAGCACCCAATATCAACTTCTTGGTACACGTTTCTATTTCAACCAGAACGAGTTCTAAAGTGTTAGTAAATGAATTGGAAAAGACAAAATCGCGTCCGAAACTGCGATAAGCACGCCTCCGCCACACCGAACACCTCTGTCACACCGGTAAATGTTGTAGTGTTTTTTGCAATCAAACAATTCACTATTATCAACCTGCGCAGACAACCACGTTTCAGTAAGACAGATTATGTCGGCGTCACAAGCATCGATAGCAGAGCAAAGATCATCACGTTTTGGAATTAGGCTTCGAATATTTGTGAAAACAAACGAAAGTTGGTTTGTCACCGGTAGCTTTGATCCACTTCCCCTCGCGCAGCGCTATTCAGTGGTGTGCGACGCTTGGGAAGTAGGCGATTCGTGCGCGTCCGCTGAAATTTCGACTGATGGCTTAAAGGCTCCCGAGATTTCATGCACGCAATCATCAGAGGGGCTGTAGGTGTAGCACTTCTTATTTACGTACAGTTTGTTAAGGCGAAGCTTAAAACTTGAGGATTGGGTTTTGCCGAATTCAGCCAGTTTCCTTCTAGCAAGGCGAGTAGCAGGCGAATAGTCTTCACTAACGGTAACATTCTCCCCCTTCAGCTTAGAACTGCTGAGAAGTATTTGCTGCTTGAGCTTGAAGGAAGAAAATTTTGCTATGATTGGCCTGCACTTATTGGAAGAATAGCCGCCAAGCCTGTGTGCTCTTTCGATTAGTATTTCAGAGGGTCTTATTTCCAACCTGGATGAAAGCACATTCTTCAGTTTATCTTCTGACTGGGCCCAGGACTCTGACTGGGCATCAGGTATCCCATAGAATAAGAGGTTGTCTCGCCACTGCATGTCCTCGAGCTCGACTTGCTTAGCACGCAGTTGATCGTTTTCGCTGCTAGCATGGCTGATCGACTGGCGAAGGCGCTGTATCTCTTCCTCGACTTCCTCAAGGGCGACCGTTTTGCGCTCTACTTCTGTTAACCGTTTGTGGAAAACAGTAAGATTTTCTTGAAAATTCGCCTGTGTTTTTTTAAGCTCATCAACAGATTTGATTAAATCCGTTTGGTCCCTTTCCATTTTTTCGGTACGCGTGTTTACAGCTTGTAGCATCGCGAACATATCATTAAACTTCTTAGCCTGTGAATCAGTAAGATTGTGAATCAGTAATCATAGTAGCACTAGTAAAAATATGATTGACATGTACCCCATGCAATCGTTTTGCAGGCGGATATTTGCTAGGGGATGCGGCCTAGCCCCTGCTGTCCTGGCTGCTGCCCCCATACCGGCCAGCTGCAAACTGGCAGCCCTGGATGTCAACTTTCAATAAGGTGCACTGCAAGCAGAGAGTCGTCGTGGAAGGGGCTTTTGGAATACTGAAGGCACGGTTCCAAAGGCTCCTGTCTATCGATGTCACCGACATTGAACAAGTCGTCCACATCGTCCTAGGGGCCTGTGTCTTGCACAATATTGCACGACGAAGTGGCGTCACAGTGGACGAAGTGGAGGAGGCTGACAGTGGCACAGACGTTTCATCCACTGACCCCATTGATGACCAGGTGCCTAGTGGGTG